>OVBI01000140.1:0-137983 GCA_900406495.1 Sisymbrium altissimum
GTCAATACTTGTATCAATCTCAGTTAAGTGAATGGCTTCGCATCTCGGTCCATTCAACGATTCCCTGCATTACAAAAACCGTCACGACTACTAAACAAGAAGGATATCACGAAAAAACAAAAAAAGAGTCTTGAGTAAAAGAAACAAACCTCAATACGTCGCCACCTCCTATGACAAACACCTTCTCAATGGACAGACGATACGGAGGTCCAGCTAATAAATCTAGCGCAGAATCTATGCTACTGCACGTTACAACATTCTCTGTGTTGGCTATATCAAAACCGCCTGAACGAGTTAAGACAACGTTGAGGCGACCAGAGAGTGGCTTATACTTTGTTGGAATAGACTCCCACGTTTTCCTACCCATTACAACAGCGTTTTTCTTGGCGGAATCAGAAGTAGTCAAGGTTAAATCCTTGAAGAATTTGAGATCAGCAGGCAACGTCCAGGGAAGTTTTCCGTCTTTACCGATACCCATTTCCTTGGTTGCAGCGACGACAACTTGGTAAGCTCTCTGAGGCTCTGAAGCCATGGTCACATGTCCATTGAGACTGTTTGACATGGTCGAAATAGAAACCTTGAAGATGTTTGGCAATGAGTACGCCTTGGGAGAAAATTTACAGAGCCACCTTTGAGACAACGGTAGAAAAGCCTGAGAATTGAACAGAGATAGAAGTTGAAGAGATCAACAAAATATGCAATTGCAACAGAATCTCGATGAAACACAGAGCTTTTTGGATATCACAAGTCACATAAAAGGAGAAAGCCAAATGCAAGCACAATGTTACATCTTTCAAGACAACTATCTAACTCTAAAGGGAACCAAGTGAATTTCCACCACTAACAAACGCTTGACAAGAGTAATTTTAAACATGTAGATAATAAATAACACAATCATATATTTATCTCTAACTCATCAAGAAAAGGTAGAGACATAGGGAAATGGAACAAAGTTCACCACTGACCGATTTAAACGCGAAAGGTAAGATCTTTGTAGGATTGTGCAAACACCTAAACAGAGAAACCGAAAACTTTCAGACGAAAATTACAAAATTTCTGAAGAAATGGGATTAAGTCCCCAAAGACAATGACAAGTGATACGTCTCATCAAACACATTCTATGTTTTTTCGTAAGAGAGACCACATACAGTCAGCAATCAAATCACTACTAGAAAACGGCTCATAACTAACCTCATTGGAATTCACCAGTTTCAAATCCGCATTCACAGTTGAATCTACACATTCATCAAATTTTGCAAACTGACGCTAAATCCACACAATTTACACATAATCCCTCCAGAAACCTTTTATAGATTCACTAACCTTGAGACTTGATAAAGCGACTGAGGCGCGGAGTATAGAGACTGAAACGCAGCGTCTTGGCCGCTCGGAGAGGATACAAACGGCGGGAGACGACGACAGCTACTCGCGAACTCGTTCGATCATTATTAATGGATTTTCGACACATTAATCTTATTGGGCCTTAAATGGACTTGGAGTAAGGCCCGTTTGTTGCTCACATCAGAATAGTGTCATTATCAACTACAAATCGGATCCAATATTAAATTTATGGATAAATGATTACAATATTAAATTTAATGAATAATATATACTATGTGTTTTTAAAAGATTGTTTGTCATATGTACCACTTATCATTAGATCGAAATTTTGGCTTGTTGTACAATGTTATAGACTGACCAGCTAAAACTTATAATTGTGTGAATGATATATTTGAACAATGAAACAATTATGTGTCTCAGCACCGTCTATGGGGGGAATATCGCCATGTGTCTAGTCATGGGACATATTATTTACAAATATGAAACTCTTTTGTATGTATATTTGCCACTATTTCTTTTAAATAATAAGATTCTTTGCTATTGTTAAACATTTTTGTTTTAGTGTTTCTATTGTTTCATGAGTTTCTATTGTTTCATGTAAACCAAACTCACTGTATGTTTTTTATTTAGTTAATATATAAATCTTACAAGTTACAATAGACCACTACAAAAATAAAAACAATATCATGAGATACTTTGGTTGACATCAAGATTTTTTAAACATCCACAAAATTCAAGTAGTGGGCTGCACTTCCCTAATATTACAAAGACATGCTTTTCTCTTATCCCCTCATATTTTAATTTATTTACTTACTTTTTTGTCTTCTTATTTGATTTGTTTACTTTTAGACGATTGGTTGTTCATTAGTTTACAAGTCTATTATTATTATTATTATTATTATTATTATTATTATTATTTGTAAAGAGATAGATTTTTTCTTTAAAAGTGTAGATATAATTCAAAAAGTCTAGGACTACGTCAATATATAGGTTGATAGAATCAGAACCAAAAGAGTTGTCTACATGTTATGAAGTAGTTTCAAATGAGCCTCTCCATTATCTTCAACCCCCCTTACCCCTCCTCAAACACTCTTCTCCAATAAGGTAAAATAAAAAACTCTCTCGATTCATCTCTTTAAGCTTTCTCAATCTTTTGGATCCTAAAACACATTTTGGTTTATAACGCATCTTGATTCTTTAGATTCATCTCACATTTCTCATACAATTTGATCTAAACTTCCTTTTTAATGATCTTGACAACATCGTCTTGGCAGGTATTCAATTGCCGTGTGAAACAGAGTGCTTTAAAAGTCATTAACCATGGCTGAGACCAAACCTGGTCAGTCGTAATTTTAGTTATTGCCTTAATTCATGTAATTCTATCGTAAGACTAATGGAAATTGAATATTTTAATATCAGAAATAGAGATGTCGGAGGAGGAGAGGAAGATAGTCAAAATGTGTTCGCTGAAGAAGAAAGCAATAAGCGCATCGAACAGATTCAAGAACTCATTCAAGAAAAAGGGTCGAAGAAGCAGCAGCAAAGTCATGTCCGTGACCATTGAAGACGACATCGACGCAGAAGACCTTCAATCTCTTGATGCTTTTCGTCAAGCTCTTGTCCTTGACGAGCTTTTACCCTCCAAACTCGATGATCTGCACATGATGCTTCGGTACACACTTTTTTTTTCTTTACCATTCAATCTCTCTTTATTTCTTACCATAGGCATGACACAAATTGCGTGACCAATCATAAAGAGAATCATTGCATTCAAGACCTGAGTATTAGGAGATAAGATTAGATTTTTTAAACCTGGAAAGCTTGGTTGGACTTGGACTAGACTTCCTGGGAAGAAAATAGTTCAAAGTGGATGTAAATATCCGACCATATCTGGATCATATAAAGAATATTAATTAGATTACCAAATTTCCTCATTAATTTAGGACAAATTTATGTGTTAAAAAAAAAGAAATGTTTAGTTGCAAACTCGAAAAGTTAACTATGCAAATATTTCTTAATGAATTAAAATCTTAAGAAATATTTCTTAATGAATTAAAATTTTAATTATTTAGGACAATCAATTTATTACTACGGGAAAAAAGAAAATCCTAAACGCAAACTAGAAATATAGTGTGATACATATTTTTTATTCACCGTCTCTTTCCTCCCATCATTAGTGTTTTTTTTTTTTCCCAACATTGTAGGCCAATGCTAGGTTGGGCTTGGATCCATATAGCATAGTTTAAAGCCAAGAGGTTTAAAGAGGTGGGTAGAGAAAAACCACTAGGCGCTGTTTGTCAACCCCTCCGTTTCGTTAGTTTACGACTTTAATATGTACATTATTACAACAAGTTTTTAAAACACTTAACAATTCTTTTAAAGGAGTCAGTAAATACTCTATTTTTTTTAGTTCGATATAGTGATTCATGATCCCTCTCTTGTTGTCAAAATCAGAAAACATAGAATTTTAGATTTAAATTTTTATATTAAACATAATACAGATTTCTGAGGGCAAGAAAGTTTGACATTGAGAAAGCTAAACAAATGTGGGGCGACATGATTCAATGGAGGAAAGATTTCGGCGCCGACACAGTCATCGAGGTAAATCTCTTTGCTAAAATTTGGGAGCATTTTGGATCCAACTCTCATCTCATGTTAGTGAATATTCTTTGACAAGTTCTATAATGTATGTTTCTAATTATAATGAAGGATTTTGAGTTCGAAGAGATCGATGATGTCATGAAGCATTACCCTCAAGGCTATCATGGAGTAGACAAGGAAGGCAGACCGGTTTACATTGAGAGATTAGGTCAAATCGATGCTAACAAGCTGCTTCAAGTGACAACAATGGACAGGTACGTGAAATATCATGTTAAAGAGTTCGAGAAGACTTTCAAGATCAAGTTCCCTGCGTGTTCTGTCGCTGCCAAAAAGCACATTGATCAGAGCACAACTATTCTTGACGTCCAAGGCGTGGTATGCATACGAGAATTCCATCCTACATGTCTCTGAATACAAAAGGGTAAATTTTTCGATTGTCTAAAACAATGTGTGCGTTGTTCCGAGTGATTAGGGACTTAAGAACTTCAGCAAATCCGCGAGAGAGCTTCTTCAAAGGCTTCTCAAGATTGACAATGACAATTATCCTGAGGTATTTATAGTTTTGATCTCGGTCATCAATATCTCATCTTCCCAAAGACCATATAATTATACATCAATTTTTTCAAACACTAACTAAGACAGTTGTTATGTTTACAAATGTGAACAAACATGCAAAAGGAATTCCATATTTTAAAACCTAAAGTATTTTGGCAAACTTTCCATTTTGTTTTTACAATTAACTTGCATGCTATATGTAAAATAAAAACACAAAAGCAAACGTAAATAAGTCAAGGTCTTAAACTTGTTGAGTTCCGGATTTTCTTGTAGACGTTGAACCGGATGTTCATTATCAATGCGGGTTCAGGGTTCCGGCTCTTGTGGAGCACGGTTAAGTCATTTCTTGATCCCAAGACCACTGCAAAGATTCATGTTCTTGGGAACAAATACCATAGCAAATTGCTTGAAGTCATCGATGCTAGGTAAGATCACGCGTCTCTGGAATCATTAATCATAAGTTCTGCTTCGCTATCGAAATTTGTATATTCATTATATGTTTTTTGTATTGTAAACAGTGAGTTGCCAGAGTTCTTTGGAGGCGCTTGCACTTGTGAAGACAAAGGAGGTTGTATGCGCTCTGACAAAGGTCCATGGAATGATCCTGAGGTTCTCAAGGTAATTAACAATTTAAAGATTCCGTAATTAGACACTGAAATTTCATTTAATTAAATTATTATTTTCTTGAATCTGATACATACAATATCAAATTTTAAACTGGAAGCAGATGGCTATAAACCGCGAAGCGAAGTGCTCACCAATTTCAGAAGATGAACACAAGCATGTTGACCAAGGAAGATCAACTTCATTCCCGGAAGTAAGTTAAAGAACAATACATTTGAAATCAGCAAATTGGTACCCTATAGGCTAAGCTTATACTGAGATTCTCCATTAATGCCGCAGGGTCTTGAGAGAAACAATAAGAAAAAGGATGAAGACAATGTGCATGAGAAGCAAATTGCAACCATCGACAAGTCCATGGATATGGCATGGCCTACGAAAACTCAGAAACCCGAAAATTTTCCTGTCTCTAAAGGTATATACACTCACATTTTAAGTTCAATTTTTTTTTTTTTTTTGGTCTTCTGCGAAGCACTAAAGTTTCTCTAGGGCTAGAGTGCTACATGAGGAAGGGGGCACCGAAGAAAGGGGACGGCTTACTTGTGGGAGGGGTTATGGCTTTTGTGATGGGAATTGTTGCAATGGTTAGGCTATCGAAAGACGTTCCACGTAAACTCACCGAGGCTGCTTTATATGGAAACTCAGTTTGTTATGAGGAATCTATGTCTAAGCAGAATCAAGCTCAATTTGCAGCACCCGTCTCGAGCTCAGAGTATATGCTGATGGTGAAACGTATGGCTGAGCTGGAAGACAAGTGCATGTTCCTTGATTTGAAACCGGCTAATGTTGACTCTGAAAAAGAGGAGAAACTTCAGGCGGCGCTTAACCGTGTTCAAGTACTTGAGCAAGAGTTGACTGAGACCAAAAAGGTAACACAAACTTTAAACTACAAGCAATTTTCAGAAAAAGAATAATACAAAATATAAAATATAAAAGTCTGATTCTTAACCTAAAATTTCGGTTTAGGCTTTGGAAGAAGCTCTTGTGAGCCAGAAGGAGATTTTGGCATACATTGAAAAGAAAAAGAAGAAGAAGAAGCTGGTAAGAACCTAACATTCAAATAGCAATTACTATTTTAACTTCCCACATTATTGTTTCTCTTTATAATAACTGTTCTACATCTTTCCAGTTTTTCGGGTTCTAACGGGTTGAAAGGAGAGAAGATGAGATGATTAAAGCAAGGAGCTGAATCCCATTGAGAGAATTTGTTTGTGATTTTGTATTTTTTAAATGAGGAATATAGATTCATCTTAAAAGCAACAGACTTGTACATTTATCTGAAGTGAAACTATTTGGGTTTTTTTTGCCTGTGACATTGTTTGTGTGAGTGTGTTTCAATTTCTCTTTGACAATTCTTGTGATTTTACCCACGAGATCAAAGGTTAATATACGTTTGATTGGATTTGTATTATATCAACCGTCTGTAACATAGTAGTCCCAGAAACGATATTTTTGTAAATTAAAACGTGATGGAGCTTTGGATTACTATCTGGTTTTTTTTTTTAGTTTGAAAAAAAAAAAAAAAACAAACAATATAGAGATGTAGGGTTTGTTGTCTGGTCATTGATTGCAAAGATAGAACACAAATTTGATTTTTGTTTTCCTTTTTTTGCCTTCGACTTTATTACTTCCTTTGGTCCTTTCTCTTTCGTTGTCTTTCTTTTGGTAGCCCCACCAAAGATTACATGTACCTTCCATGATATTTACGGATCATATTTTTCTTGCACCAATATACTTTTCCTTTTATTTTTTTTTTACAAATCTATAATTATTTATAAAGGAAACACCATGCAATATATATATATATATATATATATATATATATATATATATATATATGTGTGTGTGAAATATGAAATTTGATATCTCGGGAGTAATTTTGTAGCCAAACGAATTTGGTTTCTAGCAACAACATTAAAAGGAGATAAAAGGAAGAGAAACACGTGTTGATGTATCAACCAAATCAATGGATGTTCTTCTAAGTTAGGTCTCTCTACTAGCTTTATACGTAAATTATTAGAGATAACGATATACACAAATGAGTAACCAAACAAAAAAGAAAACAGAGAGGAAATAATAATTATTAACTCAACGGTCCAGACCAGGTTTAAAAAAAACGCTTCAGAGTTCAGACCATTTATTTACTTCAAAGGCCCAAAGATGTTTCTACTAAGGTCAGTAGCCACTGTGAAAATAATAATTGTACTTTGGCATTAAAATATTCAATTTAAACGTAAATCAAAATTGTAATCAATTGAACCGTGAACGTGTAGTAAATGGACACACATGTACTTCCTCAGATTCTTTTTGAGGATTCCGGAGAGACGTTTGTCAAGTCTGGAGTAACATCAATAACATCAATGATAATGCAAAGACTAACATCTTTCGATAGTAGCGGATTAGTATATATCCGGTATATATATGCATCGGTTAATTTTATGAATTAGAAGAATTTTTGTTATTGGAAATCCGAAGGAAATTGACAAGAAATATATTTTCGCTCGTGTAAATAAATTAAAAGAGTAAAAAATACACCTTTTTCTGTGTACAAATGATACGATTTTTAGTGGATGAGCAAAGCTGCTTAAAACTCACCTTTATTTTGTTAGATTACGGGAAAGTCTCGAGATAACTCTTTAATTATTAAAACAGGTAAATAAAAAGTAGTACTATTATTTTTACTGTTTTGATTTCTTTATAGAGACTATAATGCATTTGGAGTGAATGTGTTTGGTGAAATTTATGCAACGTTTTTGGGAAGTGGGCTGGATCAGTGGATCTCTTCGACACTTTCCCAAAATATTAACTTTAAAAAGAAATAAGGGTAATGATTTTGATCGTAAAGTGAGTTTTGTAAGACAATTTTTAGAGAGAAAATATCAATTCTGATAAAGACAGTGGAATACATTAAATTAGCATACATTTTGCGGACCTGCCATCCCAGAATAATTAACTAATACGGATACATCTTTTATTTATAAAAAACTGTAGAATAATCTTGAGAAGAATAAAAATTAGGAAAAAATTAAATCGGGGAAAGAATAAGAAAATGAAACAGCTGTGTTGAGTCTGGAGACTTCTCTTCCCAACCTCACATGTCCCTCTCACCTTTTCTTCTTCTGCTGCCTACTTACACATGTTCTTCTCAATTTTACTCTAAGCACAGATTCCTTTGTGTTTATAACCTCTTTTTATTTTATTTCAGGCGTTTCATTTGCTTACTTTACACTTGTGCATTTTTTTTTTTGTGTGTTGGTGGTACTTAATTTATAATTATGTGTTTCATAGATTTTCCAGACAGATTCTGGCTTCAATGGTTTTTATTGTTATTTATAGATAGTACATTCTACGAATATTATTAGTTTTCCTTTTTCGTCGTTACATTAAAAAGTGATTTACTTGAGAAAATTCAACTAAAAACTAAATTATCATTTTTGTCTCCTCAACATAACTTTTACTTTTAGGGATATTAAAAATGAAAACAAAGAAAAGTTTTCATCTGCATTCTTCTTTGTAAAAGAATCTGTACTTTGTTTTTTATTTTCTTTCCTCCTAAGAAATCACAGCTTATAAAAAAAAATTAGGCAATTAAAACTTTCTAGTTTTTGACTTTGATAATGAAGATCGTTGCGATTAATGATAATGACCAGTGGCAGTGACAAAAAAATGGAATTGGAATACAACACCAACGAGATAATATTAATGTTAACTTATTTTTAAAATTACTGCAGTAACTAACCAATAGTAAAATAGACCTTGAATAAATCAACGATAGTGGTGTTTGTTTTTTCATATTTCTAACAATTAACTTTAACTTTCAGTACAGTTAACTAGTTAAGTTTGCTTTTATTATAATGCATTTTTTTTGTCGTTGCCGTTAATTGCAGTGATTATAAAATAAACAAGATCAAGTTGAAGCGTTTATATGCAGTTTAGAGATTTCGAACGGTTAGTATATTTAATTTCTTTTGAGTTTTCTAAAAACATGAAAAGTAGTTTAATACCACTAATTCATATATCGAAAAGGATGTTTTAAGCAAAAGGGTCTAACCATCCTTATGATAAGAGATAAAAATAACATTTGAATTAGAAAAATGTCATGAGAGCAAAACAAAAAATGCATTTTATTTGAAAAATACATATCTAACAACTGATGGACAAGGGTTTTTAATGATAGTTGGCATTCGTGCGGTAATTTTTTTCCCCTCCCCCGGATGCGGGTATCATTAACCATGCATTTAATAGATAAAAAAATATCTAAGCAAAAAATGATGCAAATATTCATTCGTAATTAATAATAAAGAATCAAACTCGTTGGAATGTTTCATCGTTTTTGGATTTCCTAACTAGTGCATGACTTAGAAAAATCTAACTAATTAATGCAATTACACTTGAGCCAAATTTATTTTTCGTTTGTGAATGATTTTCTTATCTTTTACCTATACAGTAAGATTAGATTAGAAATAATTAATTGATAGTTTTCTTGAAAATATTGTGGATTTATGTAGATACTCCTTTACAAACCTTTTTAAAGGGTAACGAAAAAATGTTTCCAAAAAGAAGTAAGGAAAAAAAATGAAAAAATAAAATAAGAAATAAAAGAATCTTCATCCCGAATGGAATCAAAACAAATGTATAAGCTTCTTGACAAGTTGCACAAACACTCAAAACGCTTTTCTTGAATTTTCTTCTATAAATTCATTCTCCTAAACCATTCACATTCCCCCCTTCTCTTCTCTCTCTCTCTCTCCCACTTCGAAGATTTCGCTTTCCTTCTTCCTCTCTTGATTTCGTGTTTTTACTTGCTCGTTTTGAGAGATTATATTCATTCTGAAAGATCTCATCCTTTTTTTGTGGGCATTAATCTATCAACAAAAAATTGAACAAACCATTGATGCTTAATCAGCAGTTCTTGGTGTTTGAGACACATGTCTCCGATTATACTCAGTGAGATCTTCCTCTCTGGGTTTATGTTAAACTCCACAATCAGGCGCAGGACCCATCTCGTTCAATCTTTCTCTGTTGTCTTCCTTTACTGGCTTTACTACGTCTCGTGATTTCTGAAACTCCCAATCTTAATTTTCCATATATTATATACTCGTATAACTAAATCAAAACCCTAGTTTCTTTTCTTTTCCTTTTAAAATATCTCTTCTGTTGTTTCTTCTTCGTGTTCGCCATCGATCTGGGTCCTGTCCTGTTTTCCATTTCCCCTTAAAGAAAATATTATCTCTCTTCTCTTTCAAGAAAAAGGTTTGTTTGTTTGTTTGTTTGTTTGTTTGAGTGTTTACTGAATGGAATCGTCGTCGTCGGGAACAACTTCGTCGGCGATTCAAACGTCTTCAGGATCAGAGGAGAATCTCATGGAGCAGAGGAAACGGAAGAGGATGCTGTCGAACCGAGAATCAGCGAGGAGATCGAGGATGAAGAAACAGAAGCTCCTCGACGATCTAACGGCTCAGGTCAATCAGCTTAAAAAAGAGAACAACGAGATCGTGACTAGCGTCAGCATCACGACACAGCACTACTTGACCGTCGAAGCAGAGAACTCTGTTCTCAGAGCTCAGCTCGAGGAACTCAGCCACAGGCTCGAATCTCTCAACGACATCGTCGATTTCCTCGACAATACCAACGGGATTTGTTCCAACTCTCTGACTGGTCCAGAGTCTGATGATTTCCTCGTGAATCAGATGAATATGAACATGTTTTATATGATGAACCAGCCTCTCATGGCTTCTTCTGATGCTTTGCTGTATTAGAGCTGTGGACCCAACAAATAAACCTCGAAATTACGTAATGGGACCGTTTTTTGTCTGATTTTAAGATTTGTCCGAAGAGAAAGAGAGATCTGTATAAATGGGTATGTTGTTTGATTGTTCTGTTTCATTTTCTTTTTTGTGCTTTGTTCCGTCTTTGGCGCTCTAGGTATTAAAAGCATCGTTATGAGTGTGTTTGTAATAAAGACTCTGTTGCCGCATGAGTACAAAGTGTTTTCTTAATATTGTAGTACGCTTTTAATATCTTCATTAAGTACCCCTTTTTATAGTATTATATAGTTTCTTGAGTGTTATTAGTAACCGACTTCAAACTTGTCATCATTAAAGTAAGTAAAGATTTTAGCGCGTATAGACCAAAGTATCACTTGCGCTCTGTATGATATTGTCTATAAACAGCGTATACGTACTATATTTTTAAGTTGTACGTTCTTGTCTTCTACAACTCACCTACACAAACTATCATATTTGAATTCAAGTAATGAAACAACAGCGACATTAGCATACATCATAAAATATGCTATAAGCGTTGGCCACATGTGTTTTATATTATTTATACATGTAACTTCTATTCATAAGAAGAATGACAAAATCGGTAACTTTTACGAAGGTTAGGTAGCTAGATGAATTGAGGGTTGTTAAATTTATGTTGTATATTGGTTATATATAATAATATATAGTTAATTTCGTTGGTGCTGAATTGGCTAAAGAAGAGATCTAAATATAATTTTTTTAATCAGTGCGAAAACAGAAAACATAGAATAAGTGTAATGTATGGATCTTAACATTCGTACCAACAAAAAAAAGTGTAATGTATGGAGATCACCCAAATGTAAGTAATGGTTATCGTAACCCCGTATCTGCATATTCTTGTCAAATATTTGTCACGCATCTCTAGTGAATTTGGGAGGTTATGATGTAAACTAGACTTATAGGTCAAATCTTTGCCTCGTCTATTATCTGATTTTACACATCTCATTTTTTAATTGATTTTCTTATCTCGAATTTCTTTTTTTGTTGGATTTTTAAATTCACAGTTTGATATATCACCAATAGAGCCATACACCAGTACATCACAAAATAATGGTATATTACATCGTGACTCATAATGGGGAATCCTATTCTACCCTTTCCTGGCAGTATTATACTTTAGATGCTGCGTAGTTTGTTTTATATCCATTGATCACGGATGGTTCATTCATGAATATTACAAATAGAAGCCTCTTTTTATTTTTATATAAAAGAGGCTTCTATTTGATAATTTGCAATATTTTCTACCTTTATTTCAAGTTTAGTATTCCTTCTTGAGAGTATCGTGCATGTGTCGAGACTCGAGAGATTAAAAAAAAAGGGCATCTTATGTGTTTTGCTCTAGGCGACTAAGAAAAATGAAAATATAAGAATTAATTGCTTAGTTTTTGTAGTTTTCGAAGACAACAAGTTAAGACCAAAACGTAATTTAAGTAAAGAAGTTAATTGATATAATGATTTATAGTTCCCAACATTATACTCTACATTATTTGTGCTTTAGGTACATCTTCATTTCTGTATGAAAAAAAAAAGATGATGAAAAATAAGAATGTGTGTGTTTTTTAAAAATATTAAAATAAGTATGTTGAAAGTTCATTGGAAAAACCTGTAGACTGCAAAGCTAGAATGATGAATACACCACCTAGTGACCATTACGCGACGGTAAAATTGTACACAAATGGGAAAATATCACGCATGTTGTAGACAACTAGCATTAATTTTATTCAAATTTAATGTTATTATGTCCGATAATATTATATTTTATGATAATCACGCAAGAGCATACTTTATTTATTTTGGTACTTTTGCAAATAAACATCTCCCATGTTAACCTTTTATGATAGCGGTTATTACAAAATTAGAAAACATAATAATTTCGTGATCAATTATGAGAAATTTGCCATGTGCAGGGAACAATACTTGCCGGTAATTGACCTAAAAACACATGATAATTTAACGACTTTAATAGTAGATCTCCTAATTAAGTGATTTTATAATTAACATTCGTTCTCTTAGATCTACCTGAAGAAACATAACTGATTATCAGTTGGTTGTGTATACAATACCATGCTATACATATAACATATATAACCTAAGGTTTTCGTGGTTATTTAAAATTAATAATATACCATTTGTTATAAATTTTTAATGTGACCATCGGTTTGTGCACTTAAAGTCAATGTCAAGAGTCGAGTTCATAATCAATTTTAAGTTGCCTATTTCTTAACTAAATTCTCGTCTCACCGTCCCATTTTTTTTCCATTGATCGACACCTTAATTATTGCAGGCGATACATCTCCGCACTTTGTAGAGTAATGTCTTTATTATTCTATAGTGTATAGTTTTCGCTTTATATTGAGTTTATTAGTAATCGTACACTGGTACATACTATAAACCTGTTTTCCCTTCTCTTTGGTTTAAAGCTTCTGGTTTGCCTTGGTCAAATCCAATATCTGTTCCAAGCTGTGGTTTATGGAATATGGAGGGAAAGAAATTTGCGACGACACGGAGAGCAGGCTTTACCACCANGAGAATGAGATTATTTACTAATAGTCTGGAATGCATGGCATAAGAAAACCTTATCAACCTGAGAAATGGGATCATACCTTCGAGAGGGCTGGAGAGAAATTTAGGAGCCACAATACGCGTGGGTCGAACTTCAGTCGTATAGAGTAGTGTTGGTAACAGAGATTGTGGGTTGGTTTACGCTTAATTAATCTCGATTCACTCTACTCTAATCCCACAAAGGCATTTAAAAGAAAACTCCGTAATCCTCTTTACTTAAAGCCGTAGCATTTTGGAGCTTCTTCACTTCCATTATTTTACCGATCTTCTATTCGATGGGTCAAATTATAATTTGTCAAACATCTTCATTATTTATAAAATACGCCAAATGGCTACACAAATGTCTCCAGATATTCTTGAAGTTTCCGTCAGTTTGAACTTTGAAAGATATAGATATGCTTTGATTAGAGTAAGATACGTAAACGAGGAGAAAAAAAAAAAGAAGGAATGAAGACCTTTAGAAAAACGAGTAGACAAACGGAGGAAACAAAACCCTCCAAAATGAAGAGATGATTTAAAACGTTTCTAGTTGTTATAGCTCACAGGCGAAACGAAGGTAATATTTTGTCAGCTAGCGTCATGTATTTTTATTTTTTTTCCGTATTCGCATGTAACATGCAAAGGTATTTAAGGTTGTCCAATTCATAATTTGTCGTCATCATCTATATTATTAGTACCTATTTTTCTTTTCGGGCAGATATTATTAGTACGTTAAAGTAGGGGGAAAATGTCATCAGAGTTCCGTAAGAGACTTCCCCAAATTTGATTAGTCCTCTTCAATAAAGCCTAAACAATTGACCATAATTTCAATCATGTTACGGAGCTGATGGCGATTAAAAGACAAATTTTCTTTTTAGATTATCTTCGGTTTTTGGTTAACTTTTTTTTCCCAATCTTTCATTTTTGTTTCTAGATCTAAGTTATTTTAATATTTCAGATATAATTATTTTCTTAAGATTACGATTTATTAGACTATAACAAAAACAAAAACCAAGTTCTTGAGACAAAAAATATGATACAATGGAATTATCCTTTTCACTATCCTTCGCACATCGCTTAGATAAATAATTTTCATTAGATGATGCACCTTGAGTGTTAGAAAATCTAGGGAGAAAAAAATTCTCTGATTTTCTTTCTAGAGATCTTTGGATCTTATTGTCTAATCTTGAGTGTTATGAATGCATGATAATCTTACCCAATAAAACAGGTTTGCACTGAGGGACTCACCTCATTCTACCATGAATCCAACATCTACTATAAACTCAACCACTGTTCCAACTACGCTGAATATCTCACCCCTGACAACTCTGAATTTACCTGTATATAACTTTCGAAAGTTAGTATATATATTAATTACATTATAGTATAGATAAAAAAAAAGCCCCGTACTATTAGCCTATTACCTAGGGACCACAATCCACAGTGTATGTAAAAGCCTCCTAAAATCAAAGACTATCAGCCAATAATGGGAAGAAGTCGGTGCTTTTTGTATAAAGGTTCAAAGCAAATAGAAGAGGGGAAATCTAGACTTAGGGCAAACAAATGCAATAGTTATTGCAAAACACTTATTTGATCATTTACTCTTCCAAATTTAATGTTGAAAACATCGATGATGAATTGGTGCATAGTAAACAGGGAAAAGTAAGAACGAGACATGGCTTATAAATATTGAAAATTATAGATAAATCTAATAATCTATGGTAGGTATAAGTTGGCAAACAGAATTATACACTGTTTTTGTATCTTTACGATTTTCGACTTTTCGTATTCCCCATTTTGCTATATCATAATATGAAGACCACTACTTTAAGACGGCCCTGTATTCTACACATATGCTTTATTCCTTCAATTTTTTTTTTGTTTATAATCGCGAAAACGAATGTTTGCAGTCAATGTATCATACAAATATGTCTAGTTATCGGTATAGAAAATGTCTTATATATTCTCGTGTTAGTAAAATTTATTATTTTATACTATGGTTCTCATTTCAAGTCATATATGTTCGAAAATAGTGAACACAATCGCTTTTAATTAGACGCAAATACTATATGTTTCTTTACAAGTTCTGTCGATTATCAACAGATATATGGGATTCACTGGTCCATCAATTGCAATATAAGAATAAATTGGTGGACTAGTGTGTCCCATAAGAAAAATATAAGTTGTCACCAAGATCAAAATATATTCACACTTTTTTTTTCATTTTTTTTTTTCACAAACATAGTTTTATAGATGCTTAATCCTCATTAAAACAGAGTTGCTTTGAGACAGGATTGTTCAATCCAGATTAACCAAACCGATCTGATCCAATTAAACCGAAATTATTGATCTGGAGATCGAAATTATGGTTTAAATGAGTTCATTTTTTCTATAACCGAAAATTGAAAGCTGAAACTAAACCAAAACCACAAAAGAATAATCAAAATTATTCGTCATTTCTTATAACTGATGATTATAGACTTTCGGATCATAAGCTTTTTCTTACGAGGCGGAGCTATAGGATTATTCGTCATCTTATCATGACTGATGATTTTAGGTAGGAGACTAGGAGGCATTCTTCAGGGCTTCTGTTGCTTCAACAAGTTTATATATATTAATAATTGGGCTACATAACATTAACATAGAATGGGCCTCTAACTAGGGGACTGATACCATATCTTCCAAAATTGGGAACAAATGAACATTATGGTGATTACTGATTGACTAATTGGGTTATAATTGTTGTCTATATCCAAATTAACAACGAAGCCACTCATATTAAATAATCCAGCCACTAACTTTTATGGACCTGTCATGAGTAGGGTCAAAACGAGAGTCAAACTCTATAAATTTATCTGGTTCGAGTTGTGCAGGTCAAATTAACAATTAAGTAAAGAAAAAACCTTTTTTGTTCTTTACTAACATTTGTGTTTGGTAACAGACATTGTAATATCCTCTCACTATATACAAGTCATAGTATTTAGTAACACAAGTCCGGATATGAATTATTTGGGGGGTCAGTCAATTAAGAAAAGTACTGTTGCTTCGTGGGCCACGTCTTTCGATTCGAATTACCTCGAAGAGAGGAGGAAGCATAACGCCACGAAACTCATCTTTTTCAGCTACGTGGCCCACTAGCAGAGTGGACAAAGATTAAAATGGCGGCGTTTTGAGAACACGTATTAAAGTCCCCTACAAATCAGATTCTGAGAGCGAGAGAGAGAGCTAGTCAAAGGCGAGAGACTCTAATTTCTTCTATCCTCACTGAGAGAGGATTCCGCAAGAAAGATTCGGTAACAATCTCTCATCTATCGACACCTCTTTCAAATTCAAATCATCTCTAGCTCTTTTTTTTTTTTCCGTTTGATCGATCATATTCATGCACCAAAAGTAATTCATTTTCATTATTTAATAAATGCATGTTTTTTCTTTTTAAAATAATTTTATTACAGAAGATGGTTGAAACTAGAGCAATGCGTATGAGACGAGCCAGGACAACGACATGGGCCGATTTGGAACATGTTGAGGGTATCTTTTTTGAGATCCTGTCCCGTCTGCCACTACGATCACTCCGATTGTTCAAACGTGTCAACAAATATTGGTACCGTTCGATTACCAACAGCTTATTTGTTAAAATGCAGCTCTCTATATCTAGAGAGAAGCCTTGCTATATTACATGTCCAGACATGGATATTCCGATGGTATTGTATTCCATGAAACAAGGATCTTTCAGAAGATTTCGACTGAATACGATTGATCCAGCGGAGAGAAAGCAAGGAGAATCCATAAACATGGTCTCGTCCTTCAACGGACTTATCTGCTGTGTTAATGAACGACACCGACACCGACCCGTACCAACCGACTACCATGATCTGCAGATATGGATAGTCAACCCTTGTACAGGCGAAACTCTCCTTCTTCCCCAAGGGAGACCTTCGTTTAAGTTTACGCCAAGTATCGGAGTTGCTTATGGATCCACTGACTACAAGGTCTTCCGCATATTCTGCGCAGGAAAGAAAGTTCCTGAAGAACGGGTTGTTAGCGGATACGCTTTTAACCAAGGTCAGATGGTTCCCCTCTACCGTTACACTCGTGCTTTTGAATGCGAGGTGTATTCCTCCATCACTGGTGTTTGGGAAAACATTGGCCCTCTCCCTTGCCTTCCCATACTCCATCTTACCCCGTTTAGATGTCATGTCTTTGTGGGAGGAAGGGTTTATTGGTTGTCTTCCTTAGATTATGAGGATGCGATCCTCTGCGTGGATTTTGAAGGGAGGTTCGAGGTTATTCAGTTTCCTCCGTATGAAGGTAATCCAAAAGGAGAAGACAGGATAACAGAGGGAACGTACCTGTTCATTTTACAAGGCCGTCTCGCCCTTGTTATTCTACATCGGGAGCACATGGAATTATGGATGCTAAAGGGAAGCGGCCAAAATGGTAGTTGGATACTTGTATGCCAAGGTACTACCCCAGGCGGCGACAATGACATGGTTTTAGCCATGACTTCTATTAAGGACCAAATCATATGCGTGACTGAGGAAAAATGGTGTTATTACGATATGGCTACTAGAAAGTGGAAGTACGGAAGGACTAATCATGCTGGATTTGTGCACAACCCAACAGTGTACCCATTCACCGAGAGTTTTCTTCCATGTAAGTTTTTTTTTCATATGTGCATTTATACAATGTTTTATTCCTCAATGTTTACTCCTTGTTTTATTTCTCATCGGTTTTGATTTGTTGTCTCTCGAATCAGGCGCTGGGATGCTGTAGAAGAACATCAAACTATCTCTGTTCTTTAGGAATCTTTTAGGAATCGTTGAATTTCCCATTTCTTTTAAGATCATTCAAGTTGTTTAAGACTTTTTGTTTAGTATTTCATTTTGAACTATCTGGTTAGTGCTTTCGTTTTATGCAGTATTTGGTTCATGTTAAGTTTCGGTCGTAATATTTTATTCTTTTCATTTTCTAGATATTTGTTCATTCCCTATCTATTTCAGACACTTTCGATTCAAAGATTATGTTACAAAAACATTTGTAATTGCATATAAAGAGGTTAGGTAAATGGTCTATTACCAAATTATTTTGAAACGCAAAGCATTGCCTTTGAATTGATAACAAGTAGGAGGAAGCAAGCAGATTAAAAAAAATCGGCTTCTTTCGAATCTGGAATCTGGATGGATCGATGTTGTGTAGCCAACTTGAAATAGTTGTCTTGAAGCCTACTCCAGTCATATAAAAAAGCATACCATACTTAAATAACAAGTTGTTGTATCGATCGAGACATAGATGTTGTAATGTCTGAGAATATTACCTCTTCTATTTTTTTATTTTTTTTTGCCTCCAGTGTCGTCAATGGATCAAAGAGGATAGCATTTCGAATTCCTAACATTCTTCAAATTGCTTGAGCATATAAATAATCAAAGCATAAGTGTTTAATTTTAACGTCTTTTCTTCTTGACAGCATCTCGGACATACCAAGTTCCTACGTATATATGTCTTCTTCTTAAGGTTTTTTTCTGTCGCCAAAGCACCAGAGATCATATCCTCCATAAGAAATGTTTAATTTTCGGTGCTGTTCTTAACTTCCACATCTTTATTGTGATATGTATGTTACCATATGGGGGATCGACTCTTTGATTTGTCGGTAGATGGGTAGCGAATCGATACACAGATCTCACTGAATGTATACTAACCCGGTTTATTATTTTGCCAACCTAGTAAATGTGTGTTAACGTTGAAGCATAATAAATAGCCGGATTGACAGTATCCTTGAAACATCTTCATCTATAACCAATTCTCATATTCTTTCCTTATTCCAAACAGTGTGTGTGTGCCGTTAAACCCTTCTCTGACCAATCAATGTTGAACATGATCGTTCCTTGGTATTGGAGGTCTAAGAAGGTGCGTAGGTAGCCATGGGTCAGTCTAAGTATTGACTACCGATACTTCTCCAATCACAAATTTCGAACCTTTCTTCATCAAGTTTCTATCTTGAGTTATAGATTTCCATGCAAAAGAACTCTTCTTGTCCTCAGTAGCAATCAGAACATTTCCGTGTCTATAACTTCTACTTTGAATCACCTTAGCCATTAAACATCTTAGATTGTGCATTAGTTTTGAGACTTGCTTTCCAAGAAAAGCTATATTGAAACTTTCAATATCTGCAAAACTATATTTATGGTTCTTACTGAGAACAATGAAATTTTTGTATATAAAGCGATTCCTCTTGCATGGAGAATAAGAATTGAACTGTGACCTATATTGAATACGACCTAGTCTTAAAGGTGATTAGCTGATTGGGTTATATTTGTTATCGATCTCCAAATTAAACAATGAATAAATAATCCAGCCCCTACTTTCTATGGGCCTGTCGTGAGGGTCAGAATGAGAATCAAACTCTATAAATTTATCTGGTTCGATCGAGTTGGGCAGGTAAATTTATATAAATTAGAGTAAAACGAAAAAGATAGTAATAAACAAATCATCCTCCTAGCTTAGTAAAATACTGTGACAAATCAAAACTGAACTTCAGAATCGTGAGAGTACGGTCATCATCCACTGCATCATCTTTACATCCTTTTTTTAAGCGAAACCATAAGATAATACGCCTAGAATTAATTATACTGACGAATCAATCCATTAAAGCAAAGTTCAAACAACTTTGTTCTCTTTCCATGACCTTAATTAATCAGCAATCCATTTAGGTTATTTATTGTGAAGAATCAGTTCATCAGAGCAAAGTTTCAATAAAACACCTTTTTCTTTTCCATACTCTCAATCAGCCTCTTAACAATAGTACTAAGAGAATCCGATGAAAAATTAAATTTCAGCTGATCTGATGAACTGAAAACGGTTTCTTTTGCCAGCAACATAAATAATATCAGATCTATATCCGAGTGATGACACAAGGACGATACTAATATTACCAATTAGTAGGCGTCATGATTGACCAATACTTGTATATCTAGTCTTCAAGGATTCTATATACCATTATGAATTTACGATGGCTTGGTAATTGAGTTATGATTGTTGCTTTTCTAAAAAAATAAAAAAATGAATCTACTCAAATTAAATAATCAAAGCCACTAACTTCTTTAGACTTATTGTGGCCAACAACAGGAAAGTGGTCTCCTTTCAACTTTTTCTCCAATCCCACCATTTTCATGAACAACTAATAAACAAAACCTAAAAAAGCATTAAGAGATATTTACATTAATTTGATGATAGATAAATCAAATTTGTAGTGCTATTTTTTATTCATTTATAAATGGTGCACTCTCATTATAAACACACAAACTAATCCCTAAAGTTATGTAGAAAACCTATATTTGTTTATTTAAAGCAGAATTAACTTGTAAATGGTGTTATTTCCTTAGAGATTATATATAGTGATAAACCAAGCGCATAGGCTTCTCTTTTTATGATAAGGTGTATCGAAATCAACAAGATATAGCTTAAGAGCACATCAAACACTTTCATTAACTTGTTTTTCATAGAGAAGAGGAGAAGAAGATGGGGTTATTGCCATTAATGAAGAAACTAGGTTTCGTCTTCCTTCTTGTTTCAGCTTCAGCGTTTGCTTTCTCTTCTGCAGGTTTTTTTTTCTTACCTCTCTCTCGCGCTCTCTCTCTACATATCTATATCTATATATTGTTTGCAGTTTTTCTCCACAGCTTCATGTGCCTATTACTTTCTCAGTCTTTTAGAAAGTAAGATTATTATCTGTGCTGCACATGTGCGTTTTTAAACACTTAATGGCTCATTTTTAGATGAAGTGTGTAAGCATTATTCAGAGTGATTAATCTTTAATATGACGAACAAACAAATCTCTTCATTTTTTTTGTAGGCCGACCATCCATTCTAATCTATAGCCAAGACGATAATCATCAGGAGGTTAGTCGTTTATTAGCTGCCAACTAACCTGCGTTGTATATTTATAGTTATTATTTTTAAAGAAAAATATAGTTCAAAAATTAATTAGAAGATTTTAAGAATAACTAGGATGATACGCTGGTGAATAAATATGTTGTATATGTGGACAGTTGGTGGAAAGAAGAATACATGAGCATGAGAGAATTCTGAGGATGAATTCAAGAGACTATGGTCAGTTCAGTCCTAAACCAAAGCTCGTCAGGCCTCCTTCCAAGCTTATTCCCAACTGATCACAGGATTCATATCATGGATCGACTATATATAGATGCCGACTTTATGAGATGTATGATATATATATTTATATATGCCTTAAGAGTTAAGACTAACATTGCAATAAGTTTGAACGATGATCCAGTTCTGATCATTAAAGTTTGAAGATATGTTATGTAGTAAACGACTCTATAGACTTGGCTCATAGGAGTGTGAGTGTGGTGAAAGTGCATGTCACTTTCAAAACTACAATATATGGTTTTGTTATTATGCTCAGTATTGCAATTAATGGGTGATAAGGCATTATGAGCTATATTCATTTACTACTAAAGAAACAAATCAAGATGTATTTTCAACTGTTTTTTTGGAAGCTTCCACTAGAGTTCAATTTCCATCTCATGATTGTTTTGTTGTGCCAAAATAAATTAATCAAGGATTATATATCTTCTATGATGATACACAAAAAAAGACGTCTTGATGTAACAACCATATATATTTATATATCTCAGAAATTTATGTTTTAAAAATATGTATAAAATTAGAGGAAAAGCTATTCAAATTTATTTTTAATGATTTAAAACGTTTTTATTTGAATATTGCAATTAATTTTATAGAATATTTTGTTTGAAAACCAGTACTTTAATAAAAATTTAACATCTGAAACAATATAAATTGTATATGTGCTCGTGCATCCCCTCCAAACAAATATAAAAAAATTGGATTTAGACATGAATATTTGCTCGTGTCTACCTCTAAACGAACATTAAAACCATATATACCGCATGCGTTTGATTACATGAAACCTGGATTAATGTTCATCTCTTGCAGATTTCAAATTTCATTTCCCATCTTGTGTTTGGTCCCGGTGACCTAACCTCACTTATATTTTCTTAAAGAATGTTTTCTTTATACAAATATTTAAAAAACTTTTTCTCTGACCAACTTTCTTCCACTACAGAATTGAAACTGATCATAAACATCACTCATACCTACTCTTTATTCCTCTCCGATTCATTGCTTTCTTTTTCAAGCTACAAAATCATGTACCAGTTGTGAAGAACTTATCCGGTTCTGGCGACTCCCAGGGTTTACATACTCCGGTTCAGCTCCCGGGATGGCATTCTCGTAAATATCCACTCCAGGAAAGCTGTTGTACGCCTCACTACTAGACATAGCAACAACATTAGCATGTCCTTGCGAATTTTGAAGCCCTAGGGTTAAAGACACACCACCACCACCAAATCTTGACATCTCAGCCACATGATATGTAGGTTCAACCGTCATGAACCGCCTACCATCCATTTGACCGCCTTGGACCATGCCACAAGTTTTTTCCTCACCATATCCACGTCCATGATCCGGTTTGGTCCGGTCCTGTGGAAACTCTTGAGCTCGATCTTCATCATCAGCATCAACAGGACCTATCTCAGACAATTTCGGTGTATTTTCGGAGGATGAGGTGGAATCATTCTCCGTGAATTCCTCCTTATATATTTCTTCCACCATCGGCTTCCATAAACGCACACGCGCATTTATAAACCAGTTTGAAACCTTTTACAAACACACAAGAATCAATAAAAGAATAAATTATGATGAGAAAGAAACAATCTTCAACTAAAGCATTTGGTACCTGACCCCGGCTCAACCCTGTTTGCCTTGCCAGCATGATCTTGTCGGAATCCTTTGGGTAGCTATTCATGTTTCCAAACATTAATCAGTATTATTTTTTATGAATAATCTACGGGAGAAGAGATTAAGAAGATACTTACGGGTGAAGAAAATGTTCAAAGAGCCAAGCACGGAGAATCAAAACAGAATTTTCAGGTAGACCGCGTTGAGGCCTCCAAGCCTGAGGTTGCATAAAACCTCTTTGTTGTCTTAAATGTTGATCAACGTACTTAAGCCGGCTTATTATCCCAACTCTGTTCCCATCTGATCCATCTTGGTCCCCGAGGCATTTTCGTGTCACGAGGATTTGTCCGGATATCGCATCTCTTAGGCTACGGAAATGGCGCGAAATGGTTTGAAGAGCGAGTGCTGTGTATGGCTTGGCGGCTCCATAACCTGCTATCACATCGAAGGAAGATACAACTAGCTGCATCTGCTGGTGATATTGCTTATATCTTCTATCCACCTTTACCAAAATCAAATACAAGAAACCAACATAAGTATATACGTACCGAATGATTTAACATTATGGCTACGTTTTAAATAAAAAAACAAATAAACATTCATTAAAAAAACAATTTTTTTGGCATTTTATAATATTAAAAGTTCCGAATTTATTTGAAAAAATAAGATATCTACTATACATGTAAATTCAAAAGCAAGTACAATTGCTAACAAAAGATATAATGCGATCAATGAAAGGTTACAGGTCATTACCTCATCCAACATTGACAAGAGCTTTGTCAATTTGTTTTGCATTTCTTGTCTCTCCGATTGAGAGATCTCAGCGGGAGGATTCGTGCTTGAGTCTTGAGGGTTCTGATCCGGTTCTTGAGGGTTCTCTTTGTTCTTATCTCCCTCTGGCTGAAACTGCTTTAGAGCTTTCCTAACATTAACAGCCTCATCTAGAAGCTGTTGAGCCGCAATTAGATAATTTGAGTTGGGAATTGTTCTCACAACATCCAAGTTCTGATTCCCGCCGGGAAATCTCTGCGTTGCATACTCATTGCCTTTGAATTGCTCCGCTCTTTGCACCACACTCTGATGGCTCATTTGATGAATTCCAGGGAGAATCTGTGAACCGAGGCTAAGGGACAATCCCTGACCGGTCTGATGAACTCCCGTACCACCTGCCATCGCGTTCATTAGCTGGAAACCGTTCCTGTCACTCGCCTGATCTCTCCAAGGAACGAAATCTTGAATGTTCTGCATTTGCGAAATCCCGCCAAATCTGGACAATACTTGTCTCTCTTGTGAGGTAGAGACATTGTTAGCTTCAGTTCTTTCTCTACCGGCTAATTCCTCGGAGTAAGAAACTGTAGGGTTCATGTGGATCATTGCGTTTCCTGGAAGAAACTGAGTCTCCGGATAATTCTCCATCGAAATGTATCAATGGAGTGTCTTTCTTGGATCAGTTGAGTTCCATAGTCCCTTGTCCTGTGATCAGGTCATAAAAGCAGCAGCCTGAGACCTTCAGATCAAGCACAAACATAGAGTTTCTCATCATTCATCATAATTTCCCATCTTGTTACAAGAACTAATTAACTAATGGAGAGAATGCCTGAAACTAAAGGCAGATTCAAAAATAATTGAAACAGAGCTGGGTGCAGAGTGTTACTATAAAAACCATGTCAGATTCATCATGTTTTGAATTTCTGGCTATGCATGCAATTATGGAGATGTAAGCAAAATCCAGAGAACACAAAAGAAGAGGAAGAGAAAGCAGGAGTTGAAAGAGAAATAAAGGAAGATTTGAAAAATCACCTAGATATCAACTGCTGCTTTGTTGAAGAAGGCAAGCCAAATCTTAGACGGAAATTATAAAATGAAAATGATGATCCCAAAAATTACAAAATGTGAAAGATTTGGTTGACGCCCTTTTCTCTGTTTTTTTTTTTTCCTTTTCTTTTAGTGATATATAATTTGAATTCAACATCTCATCAATGTCACACGTGAAAGACCCATATCATTCTCTCCCTCCCGCAGAAGAAAGAAAGCAAATAAAAACTTTTTATTCCTTATTTTAATATAAAATAACAGAGAGGAAAAGATAGCAAATAAAAACTTTGTTTTCTAAAGAACCTTGCTTCAGAAAGCCATAACCTGGTTGGTTCGTGAACTTCCGGCTTCTTGCTTTTTGCTTGTTGATTCTTGGAGTCAAGTCGTTGGTAAAGAGAAGAAAATTATTGCGAAAATGTTATAAATGTATGGTTAAGGAGTTTCTATCCTTAACAACCAGTTGGTCGACCTAAACCCCTCTCTTCATCTTTCTCCTAATCCTAAACCTACTCCTAATCCTAATCATTGTCTCTCTCTGAAAACACATTGATTAAATCAATATCCACCATACAATCACATAATACAATATCTACTTTATATAAATGAAAAGTATAAAGAATCCAAGGTCCTACTAATTCTTCAAAACTGAATAAAAACCTTTTCATCCCTAGTTTTGGCTCTTGAATTGAAGTATATCTATTTCAATATAATATTTGTAAAGCTATACCCTAACACAACCTTTTCAATCTGTTAAAATGAATTTCGCCACAATAATTTGTACTGTAGTGATTAGTATCAGTGTTGCTGTTATGTTATGATTGGGTTCAAATATTGTGTGTGAGTTGTAGATGATAAAAAATAGTAATGTTTTGCAAGTCGACAACAAAATTTAGCGGATTCGAAGATTATATCAGATTCTGATTGATAAGTAGTAATCACAAATTGTTCTCCGATGAATGGATTCGTTAACTTATAATTAGAAACGTACACATGACTAATGCAGCATATTAGGTATTTTAGCATTTAGCTACTTTTACTTTTTAAATAAGCCATTATGGTTTCTTTTTCCTTGTCTTTATATTTTCTCCTTTTTAATATTTTCTTGTTATTTGAAAGTACATTCGTGGACTGTGTTAGTCCAGAGGCGCCAATAGTTGCATACAACTATCAAAGAAACCAAGGGTCCCAAAGAAATGACAAACACAACTTTTTTTTTTTTTTTTGGTAAACACCATAAGTGCCCGTTTTCCCCACTGAGTTTTGTCTTTTCCTAGGAACACTTTGTAGGTATTTATGGATTGATACTTTTTCTTTCAAATGGTTTCTAAGTCTAGCATTCACTTTTTTACTTGACAGAAGTCTATGCTCTATATGATATCCTAACTTGGTAAAAACTAAAATCTCTTTAGCTGTTTTGTCATGGAAATTATTGACCCATATAATATATAAAAAATGACATTACTGACTCGAGGCCGACAGAATAGTTAGTTCCATGGAGGCGTGGCGTTGAGACTTGAGAGCATCAACACAAACAAACATAAAGTGGATATTTTGTAAAGAAATAGGAAGTTGAGGGTATAGTTTGTGAAGAAACATAACATAGTAGGTCTAGATAGAAATAGAGGAAAGTTTGTCTGAATTGGGACAGATGTTGCAGCGAGAGGGTCAGAGTCAGAGATGAGGTAATAATAATACGAACAATGAACATTTTCTGAAGCGAGAGAGATAGAGAGAATCTAATGTGGATACTGGATACGAAGCGAAAAGATTTTGTTGGGCCAAGAGAGCTGTAATGTCCCAAGCTTTTTTTTCTTTTGCTCTCAGACGTGCCTTGTCATTCTACGGTTAAATTATTTTCATCAGAAACGCTTTAACATCCTTTTCTCATTTGGTAAAAGTATAACAATATTTTCAAAATCAAAAGAAAAAATAAATAACATTTTTTATTGGAAGAGTAATAAGTTGAAGATAGTTTATAAGAAGAAATAATAATTTTCTGTCTTGAAGCATAAAATAAATATAGTTATCAGCACAAGCACTTGAGCTTGAGCTTAAGCTTAACAATGACAAAATTCCACGTACTATACTTGTTCTTTCCTTGCCCAAAACTCAAAGATCGGTTCTTCTGTCAACTCATATTTTAAGAAAAATATGGGCCTATATTATCAAAAACCCAATAGTCATAGAACGCTACATACCCATATTGAGAATTCACCAAATTTCTTTTGTCCAGAGATACAAAAAAGTCTAAAAAACCAAAATTACATCCAAACTCCTTTCACACAGAGACAAAAGCTACATCTCTGCTGATTACACCAACACTCCTAGTTCAAGATCTCACCTGTAATGGGTGAAACATGGTGGCTTGTGGATTGGTGTCCGTTTTTGGAACCTACTACAACCATAGACTTTGGGGGAATCAAACCAGCCCTGAAAAGCATATTTTCGACAGAGTCTGTTGGTTGAGCTCCAACCGATAACCAGTACCTGCAAAGGGAAAGAGATCAGAGATAACGCGACCGTCACAAAACCGTATATTAAGCTAAGATACAGTTTGGAATCATACAATCAAAACCAAGCCTCATGGAAAACTTGCAATAGAGTTGATAAAAGGGAAGATGATTGTTTCCAATGACAGGAGAGGAGTTATGTTTAAAAAGGAAAACAGAGAGACACTCTTAGTGATGCATTAGGTGTAGAAACAAAACGGACTGAGAAGCAAAGAGAAGGAGAACGTATGTCATCACAACCAAATTTACTCATCTGATAACTGTAACATTAGAGAGTACAACCTAAACAAATACGCAGCATCATATTGCCACAAGGACAAGCTCATGATGACCATACGGAAAGTAAATGGATTAAGATACGCAATCCACAGCTCTAGATATCTACAATTGGATGCTCCAGTCTCTCATAGGTTAACCACACAAACTAATCCGTCTAGTCGTTAAACTTTTCTTCATAGTGAAACTTGAAATTGAAAGTGTCAAGACTGTTTCATCCCATATCATATTTTCACATCTAATAGCCCTAATACATACAAAAGTACATACGCAAAGAGGAAAACGAAGAAGATAGAAGAAAGGAAAAATACTTGATTCTGTCGAATTTGAGGCTCACTCTCTTCGCATCGTCTTTCCCTGAATAAGATACAAAGCAAATTCATGTAAGCAGAGGACATCGAGGATGATTGGATTTCTGAGAGGTGAGGAAGGTAGAGGAGAAGGTATTCAAACCTTGCAGTGGATCATAAAACCCTAAGACCTCGATTTGTTTGCCGTCCCTCCGCGATTTGTCATCAGCAGCAACTACACGGAAGAAGGGTCTGTTTTTGCAACCCAAACGCGCGAGCCTGATCTTCACCGCCATTTCTGCTCGATAATTGAGGACACGGAGAAGAAGAAGAAGAAGAGTAAAGGTTTAAGCTGGGTTTTGGCTTTTCACCCCTATCCCGCAGTCTATCTATATCCATGGAGAGTGAAAGCTCAAGGAACAACTAGTACCAAAACTTCGTAACGTTCTATGGTTACGTAGATGTACTACGTGCCGTTTAATTCATTAGAAACGGCATCTCTTACTTATTCCTTTCCAATCCATAGCGTATATTTATGGGGTCAGTGTCACGGATTCGTCCCTAACCAAATTTGAAATAGTCTCGACTCTTGAGTATATAATCCCTCAGATAATCTGATTTAAAAGGTATAAAAAATTCGACCTTTTTTATTTTATTTAAGAACATTCTCCCAACTCTTAGATATACAATCTGTTTGTTTCAGAGTCGCTGCGATCAGCGGCAGCGTCAAAAAAAACACTAGGATAGCAACAAATTAACAGTGTTGAAAATTAAAATAATCGCAAATGAATTCCTGGAGGTACAAAAAATGAGACGCTGCGGCTGCCGTCAATGTCGCTGATTTATTTCGCGTCCATTTTTCTGGTTTCTAGCTGCCGCTGCGACTGGAAAAATAGGGTAGCGTTGTTTCTCTGATACTGTTTTGATCATGATAATAGGTTTATTTTTTGGTCGCTGTTGCTAATCGCAGCGATCATAAAACGAACAGGGCTAATATATCTGGAAGCCATATCCGATTTGAGTTGTACATTCGGATCCGGCATATCCAGCAGGATATCCAAAATTTGGAGATATCTTATCAGTTCACTGTCCTATATTACTATGTTTATTCCTATCCACATTTGGGTTATTCAATACAAGATCTTCCTATATGAGTGCTCCAGAAAATTTACTTTAGTAACACCAGATGATCACTACAAATTCACAATCGCTTTAAGATGTTTTAGTTACTGGAGCAGTATGGGAGGGATCAGCCTCAGATTGACTGACAGCTAAGTTTTGAGAGGCATCGAATCATAATAGTAACAGTAGAGAGATGCGAATTGTATCGTACAAGCCTCCAACGCGAGATACAAGATCGTTTTCAAGACATTTACTCATCAGAAAATAAAGTGATCTCAAATCTCAACCACCCACATGTTCAATTTCAGAGTGATGCGTCCATCCTACGAGAATGACTCTCCAAGCAAGCAACATTCATAAGTTTTGACAAAGCTCACAAAGATAACCAAATTAACCACCACCAAACAAAAACCTTCTTGATTTATGAGTCACTGCTCAACGTTCGAAACCAACGTTAGTTAAAGATACTAACTCGAGATCCATACCCTGATTTAAGTAATTAATATCGCAATAATCCTGTTTCTGCGATCAGTTGTTACGGGCAATTTCTTGATCTTCTGATAAAAGAAGTAGTTACATATGTACAATGAAATTTTCCAGAGGAATCAGATTTACTTAGAATCAAAGGATAAAGCAATGTTTTGAGCTTACTACCATTTACACATCAATCAACCCATAAACTGAGGAATTCTAAAGCGGACCCATACTAAATCAGCCATGACTATATGATTCTGCTGGTTCTTTGCTTATTGAAGAGATCATCGAGAAGGAAACTTGGAATCGGAGATCAGCACTTGAATTTGAGGCCGAGACCATGCTTACCGCGAACGCAACCAGGTTTCAAGTGGGAATACGGAGACGTCTTTGAGGTTAACACCTTGGCGATTGCTCTTTTCCCCAGCTTCCTCATCCTCTGTCTCCCCAGCTTCTTGCATACGCTCCTCGGCACCAGCTCTTCGTCAAGATCATACGAATCGTCGTAATCGCCCTCGTCAACACCGCGATCGTCGTATTCGCCGTCATCGTAACAACCAACGCGATTAGCATAATCTCCGAACGTTATACCGAAAGAATAGTGAGAACCTCCACGTAGCACCACCATCGGCCGTTGAGCCAGTCCAAGGTCGTTATCGTTAACTTCATCGCGAAAGACATCATCGCCGTCGCCATCAACATCGGCATGCCCGTCGAGTTCCAGATCCGTGGTCATGTCACCACCACCGTCAGTCTCAGGGAGTATCTGGTGCGGCGGAGGAGAAGTGACGGACGGTGAGAGGAAGGAAGCGTCGCCGTCCAGAGATATGACATCATCATCGGAAAGACTATCGACGGAGAAAGAATCGTCAGAGTACTCGCCGTCCGAGGGGTTAACGACTTCCCAGAGATCGAGATCGATTTCAAGATCGTCTTCCTGGTTGAGAACGAGAGGACACATGGTGATAACCCTAGATCGCTTCGCCATTTCGAGATTGTTATATTTTTCTGGATTTTCAATTTTTTTTTAAGACGTTTGATTGTTCGTAGGAGGAAGTTTACCCTTTAATAGAGGCAAAGACGGAGAGAAACACACTGTGTGTTATCGTGTGGCGATCGGTAGTTCAACTGTGGAGAATACGTAATGACAGCCAATTAGTTTTTGACACGTCATTTTTCTGTTGCCATGTCAGAGTGGCCCAGTAAAATTAAGAATTGGAACTGTGTAATTCGATCTCATCCACTAATGATGATAGGAATTACCGAATTAGGAAGATACCATTTCTGTTTCAACAAATATATTTTATACTATCTTACTTTTGCTTTTATATATAGTTTGATCGTTTATAATTTCGTATCCAAATTCAAATTAATTATAGAAAATTTCTAATTATAATTGCTTAACACATTTCTCAAATTTAAACAAAGAAAAAATATTATTTTAAATTTCAATTTTTGAATAAGGATGATAAAATATTAAAATAACTGATTTTGCTTGAACAATAAGCCCAATAACCGTAGAAATATTGATCCCAAGTTTACAGATTTGCCTTGTAGAATAAAGATTTTTATGCAGATTAATCTTTTACTCTTTTTTTTTGTTGGGCTTTGGTTACTTTTTTGGACCGATTTAAGCTAGCAAGCACTCTATTAACGAATAGGTTTATGACCTTTTGGATCGAACTCGGGGACTAGGCCCAAAATATATCACAATTATCATATTATTTACTTAATTAAAAGTATCGTTATCACTGATCCATTTTTTTCTAGTTTTTATTTACTTGTCAGCATTTCTAGTTTATTTGACACCGTTAGAAAGAGGGTCCGTTTCTTCCTCCACTCATTATTTTCATGCCCACAAATTTTAATTTGTTCCCATCTTTTTTTGTGTGTGTGCGCGCCTCTGTTTAATTAGCTAATTTACTCATCTGTATAATATTATTTAAAAAATCTATTTTAAAAAATACTTTAAAAATCCTTATTATTTATAATTTATGTAGTGAAATCTGTTTCGTTATAAATTTATATTTATCTATATAATAAAATTGATTTGTTACTAATAATCCATAATTATTTTTTTAATCATTTTAATTAACAAAATACTGAGATATGACAATAATTCAAACCAAGATATTAGTTACCAAAATTTTAGGAAATATATACTACTTCTAAATATATTATTATATGGAAATGTATTTTTTGTTTATATATTGTTTATGACTGAAAACCTTAATAAAAAAAAAAAAATTTTACCAACTAAACAAATTATTATTAATTATCATTGTTTAAAATTTAAAATCTCTGCAATATTAAAAAAAATTGAAAAAATAAAAATACAACTAACAAAATAATTCTTTAGAATCATAAACTAATTTGTAGTAGAATTTAATTTATAATTATATTTTTTTTTTTAACTAAACTAAATTGAATAACCGAATGTATATTTATACGCAAAATAATCGAAAACTTAATTTATAAATTAAGATGCAGACATTAATAAATAAATTTATAATTTACTAAAATTATATCATCATCTTATCTAATAAAATTTAATTATAATAAAAAAAATTCAAACTAAAATTTTTTAAACTAAATTATAAGAAATACAAAAAATTATCCGCTCCTTCCAAATACGGATTAATTATTAGTATAGAATAAACATAAAAAATGTGAACACCATTGTGGCTTTGAAAAAAAAAAAAAATAATAAATAAAACTGCAGCAAAGCAAGTCCTTTGTTTTCATCGATGAATAAATAAACAATACCTTCAAAAGAAAAATCCGAAATTAGAATATTCGGTGGGCGAATCAGATTGATCCACATCGCAGGTGAGGAGTTCCTGCGATTTCTCCCATATTTTAAACTGCTTGTTTCCAAACTAGTTCTCTGAATCTCAGATCGTCGCAGAAAAATAAAAAACGCCAAACGAATCCGGCATTGGTGTCACTGATTCCGTTAAAAAGGAGATTTGTTGGGCTCTGTTTGTGAATTGAGAAAGAATGGGGAGCTTAGGCACGTTTCTGAGATATCCGGATGATGTATATCCGCTCCTGAAGATGAAACGAGCGATCGAGAAAGCCGAGAAACAGATCCCGCCTGAGCCTCACTGGGGCTTCTGCTACTCGATGCTCCACAAGGTTTCTCGTAGCTTCTCTCTCGTTATTCAGCAACTTGGTACCGAGCTTCGCAACGCTGTACGTTTCTTCTCTCTCTCTCTCGGCCTATTTATCTCAAATACCATATTCCTTATTCGATCGTGTGTATGTGTTGGTATTTGTGTGGTCAACGTGTTGGTTTGTGAGGGAATCCAAATATCTGAACTCACATTTATTGTGTATGTCGGCGATAATTTGTTTATTCTCTAGAATGACATTGAATGTATCCATGTGGGGATTCTATGTTAGAGACATCTTTAGACTTACTTCTGCAAATTTCTGTATATTGGTTTTTAGACTACACCCAGTTTTGCGTCAGCTGAGCTGAAAATCTATTGTTTCTGGAAATTTACCTAATACGTTGCTAATTACTTCTTGTGATGTTATTTCATATGAGGCTTTCTTGGGACATGTAACGCATAGAAGCATGTTTAGGTTGCCATATCTTGCTTGCCATCAATATAGCTCTGTCCAATCTGTCAGTATTTTTTATACAATTGCCTTTTTTATTTTTTGAAGGTGTGTGTGTTCTACTTGGTTCTCCGAGCTCTTGATACTGTCGGTTAGTGTTTCTTAACTATGCTTCAAATATTACCTATGATGAGGCTTGTCCAATTTCCTTTGTCATGCTCCTGCCGCTAATATCATTTTTTTTTTTCGTACTACAGAGGATGACACAAGCATACCAACTGATGAAAAGCTGCCAATCCTGATTGCTTTCCACCAGCACATATACAATACTGACTGGCACTATTCATGCAAGTCTGAAGAGTCTTTTAATCTTCATCTTTCACATGCTATTAGTATATATTACTGTTTAACTTTTACTCATTCAATTTCTTTAGGTGGTACCAAGGAGTACAAGGTTTTGATGGACCAATTTCACCATGTTTCTGCTGCATTTTTGGAACTTGAAAAAGGGTTAGTTCTAGTATTTGCTCTATCCACTTCTGTTCTGTTTTATAGTTTTTTCTACTCATGCTGTTTCACGTTTATTGGTTGAGTTACTGAATTTGTTGCAAGCCTAATCTGCTTTCTGAAAATACTAATTTATTATACCTTGGTATATGAAGGTATCAAGAGGCTATCGAGGAAATTACCAGAAGAATGGGTGCAGGAATGGCCAAGTTTATCTGCCAGGAGGTTTGTGATACAAAGCAATTTTCTAGTGTGGATTTTTTTTTGAGTTATGTTGACTAACTGGCTTGAGCTAGACTGGGGTCTCTGTCTCAGTTAGATTGTTTCGTGCTTCCTCTTGTCATAGCAGTCAAGTCTATTTTTAAATGGCCCATGTTATTCTTGTTCTGTGATATGGTATATAGTCAACTTCATGTATTGAAATTATAAAAACTTATTAGCGTGTTTTGTGAAGAACTGAAATGATTTGTGTAGTAATCCAGGTTCCCTTGTTATAAGCAGGTAGAAACTGTTGATGACTATGATGAGTACTGCCACTACGTTGCTGGACTTGTGGGTTTAGGTCTGTCTAAACTCTTCCTCGCTTCAGGATCAGAAGTTTTAACGGAAGATTGGGAGCATATTTCCAACTCAATGGGATTATTTCTTCAGGTACAACAATATTAAGACATGTAGATTTTTTTTCTCAGATCTTTTGTTATCTTTGACAATTTTTATCTTGGAATAATTCATAACTTATAACATATTTCGTATTTGCAGAAAACAAACATTATCAGAGATTATCTTGAGGACATTAATGAGATACCAAAGTCCCGCATGTTTTGGCCTCGTAAGATTTGGGGGAAATATGCTGACAAGCTAGAGGTGCATATATATCATTCTCAATCTCTCATCTTAGGTTGAATGTTACCCATATTGACCATTTTCTAACAATGCTCTTCCTTTTTTGTTGAACGATAAATCTCAATGTAGGACTTAAAGTACGAGGAGAATTCAACAAAAGCAGTGAGCTGCTTGAATGAAATGGTCACCAATGCGTTGACGCATGTTGAAGATTGCCTGAAGTACATGGTTGCGTTGCGCGATCCTTCCATATTTCGGTTCTGTGCTATTCCACAGGTCAGAGAAATAAATATCACATATTTCTTGGTTTTAAATTTTCATCTGACATATATATATTGTCTTCCTCGTAAGATAAAACCAGTTTCACGAATCCTGTCCGCGTGATTACAAATTCTCCTCTTTATAGATATAGACAGTTTTGGAAGTTAATAAATTTGCTTGGATGTGCTTCTTTGATCAGATCATGGCGATTGGAACACTTGCATTATGCTACAACAATGTACAAGTATTTAGAGGAGTGGTGAAACTGAGGCGAGGTAAGATGTTTTATCTTGAATTTGGGGGGTTTCACATCATCTTATCATTTAGATCCCAAGCCTTAAGTTTTTATCATCAACAATCTTGAGAACATGTTACAAGAAATCTCGTCTGAAATATTGTTTAACAACTTTCTATTGTTTAGGTCTAACTGCCAAAGTCATTGATCGCACAAAGACAATGGCTGATGTCTATGGTGCTTTCTATGATTTTTCTTGCATGCTGAAAACAAAGGTATGCCATTACTTCCTCTTTTGTTATTTGACTTTTCACTCTGTTCTGTTCTAAGAAGAGGATAATAGAATTGGGATTCTATTTATATGTACATAGGTCGACAAGAACGATCCTAATGCCAGTAAGACATTAAGCCGACTTGAAGCCGTGCAGAAAGTCTGCAGAGACACTAGAGTTCTTCATAAGAGGTACAGACTTTTCGTCTTTTGTCTTCTTATTCTATTAGATTATCTAGATTTAGAGATGATGCCCAGTCAAAGAATTCATCGTTTCTCTTTCCCAAGTCTGATTTGCTTATCCAAAGTCACTTAAGCAAATATAGAACTACTCTGTGTTTCGTGGAGAAAGTTCTGTTATCTCGGGAGCTGCATTAGATTTGTCCCCTTTTTACGTTTGAAATCCAGAAGATGTCTTCACTAAGAAACTAGTCCAGAATAGGATAAAATTATCAGTCTTTATCTTTTGGTTGGGTTTTTGATGAATCTTGGTCTCCTTGCCTTTCAGAAAAACTTATATTAACGACGAAGGACAATCATACAATGTCTATGTAAGTTACATATTCCTTTCTTCTTTTCCACAGAAGTATCTCTCTCTTTTGTGTTAGTAGTTACATTACTTATCATCACCCTATTTTCCTCTGCAGATTGTAATGCTTGTGATTCTACTGGCCATAGTCTTTGCATATCTCAGAGCAAACTGAGTGATCATTGGCAGTGTGATTCGTAGGTTCATTCTTATTCACGCCACTCTCTTTCCTTAGAACTGAAATTCAAGATTGTTTCCAGAACAAGAGAGTTTAAACTTGGTTTGGTCCTCTGAAACCCATGGATACTGTTTTAGTTACCATACTGTTATTTTATCTGTAGCTGTAATGAACGTGCATTTATTTATCTATTTTTCTCCCTTGTGTTTGCTTTGTGGGACCAAACATTCTGTTTGAAATTCTTTCTTTTTTCAGTTGTTTTTTAGGTTCTTTCTTTTTCTAGTATGTTTAATAATTAATAGATCTTCGATTATTTTCCGTTGGAATTTACAATTGGATCCAAGATTAATTTACTAGCAAGTAGCAAACCAAAGAAAATCCAAATGCAACAGAAACAAAAAGAAAAAGAAAAAAACAGGTAACTAACAGTCGAGAAAACATATTTTAGACAGATTCTCTCTACTCTATGATTGTAAACGGATGTTAGGTGAACCAATAGGTGAAAAACTATACTTATTGACTCTCAATCAAAATATTGGTTTTCTACATGATAATTACTGTTCTAATACTCTGACCGTCGGTCCCTCTCCCTTACTATCCCACCAAAACTTGGTCCATATTTTGTCGGCAAATTTCTTTTGTCGTCGACAACAATGTTAAATCTCATTAAAAATGTATACTGTATAAGAAAATATCAAGCTTACATCTTCTTTCTAAAAGTTTCGCGTGTAGCACGCGGCAAAGCATTTTTAAATGCCAAAATATAGCATTATTGACCCAATAACACATATATCACCGTGGCACGTTACGAGTCTTACATTTTGCAGTCCCTCATTAACATTAAGTTTGCTGTTTTGTTCCCCCAACGAATCCGCCATTCTTTTCCCTTGTTTCTGAGTATAATTCGTAAAAAATGGGAAGCTTGGGTACAGTTTTGAGACACCCAGACGAAATATATCCGCTCTTAAAGTTGAAAATCGCGATTACGAAAGCTCAGAATCAGATCCCTCCTGATCCACACTTGGCTTTCTGCTACTCATTGCTCCAAAAAGTTTCTAAAAGCTTTTCTCTTGTTATTCAACAACTAGGCACCGAGCTTCGTAACGCCGTACGTAGTAGATCTTTAACTTTATTGGCCAACTAACTATTTTTGGAAAGATTTCTTTTCCGTATACAGCTATGCTACATTTTTAGGTGCCGCAAACATTTTTCACCATTTTTCTTATTAAATTTGTTTTATTAGGTGTGTGTGTTCTACTTGATCCTCCGTGCTCTTGATACTGTTGGTTAGTGCTTCTGCTGTGGTACCTAAGTATTACATTTGATTTGTTGAGTCTTCTTTTCGAAAACTTTGTCTTTCAAAATATTTTCATGTTTTGATTAATATAGATCCATCTTTCTTTCTTTAATTGCAGAAAATTCTTGATGATAAAAATTTACCATCGTCTACTCCTTTTTTTTTTTATTCTTATTACTACAGAGGATGACACAAGCATACCAATGGAAATCAAGGTTCCAATTTTAATAGCTTTCCACCGTCATATATACGATCGTGACTGGCATTTTGCATGTAAGTAAGAAGAGTCTCTTAAAACATCTTAATATTTTCAAATACAATACTTGAGGTACTCTCCATTCGATTTTAGGTGGTACGAAGGAGTACAAGGTTCTAATGGACCAATTTCACCATGTTTCTGCTGCTTTTCAGGAACTTGATAAAGGGTTAGTTAGTTCTACTGAATTTTTCCAATCACTTTCCGGCTATATTTACATATTTTTGTTGTTTTTCTAATTTACATTAAAAGGTATCAAGAAGCTATTGAAGATATAACTAAAAGAATGGGTGTAGGAATGGCCAAATTCATTTCCAAGGAGGTTTGTGATACATAGAATCTTTGTAATTTCAAATGTTTGTTCGTTTCAGTTACATGTCTTTCAATGCAACTTTGTTCAAATATCAATGCTTCGAAATTTGGATATAGAAGTTAAGCAATTATATATCAAAACTTAGTAATTGACTTGCTTTGTTAAGAGCGAAAATGATTTGTGTATGTCCAACAGGTAGAAACGATTGATGATTATGATGAATACTGTCATTATGCTGCTGGACTTGTGGGTTTAGGTTTGTCAAAACTCTTTCTCGCTTCAGAATTAGAGATACTGACTCCAGACTGGGAGCAGGTTTCCAATTCTACAGGGTTGTTTCTACAAGTATGTATCGTCACAATATGACATTTTAGAAAATTCTTTTAGCAATATTTGAAAGAAAAAAAAACTATTTTTCTTATTGGCTAGAAAACAAACATTATCAAAGATTACCTTGAAGATGTTAATGAGATACCAAAACCGCGCATGTTTTGGCCTCGTGAGATTTGGGGAAAATATGTTGACAAGCTCGAGGTACATACATTTTCACTCTCAATCTTTCATCTAGAGATCTCATGTTAAATTTTATAAAAACACAATGTGACTCTTTTTTTTTGGAATTCTTATAACGCAGGACTTAAAAAATGAGGATAAATCAACAAAAGCCGTGCAGTGCTTGAATGAAATGGTCACTAACGCATTGAATCATGTTGAAGATTCCTTGAAATCCATGGCTGGATTGCGTGATCCTGCAATATTTAAGTCTTGTGCCATCCCTCAGGTTAGAGAATATAAAATTTGTCACATATATTATTTAGCTTTTCCTATTTAGTTTAATATTTTGACTTTGCTTAAAAAGACATAGTCGAGATGTGTTTACGTTGTTTTCTGATTTCTTTTTTTAATTAGATTGTGGCGATTGGAACACTTGCATTATGCTATAACAATGTACGAGTATTTAGAGGCGCCGTGAAACTGAGGCGAGGTAAGATGTTTATATCTCGAGTTTGGTCTTGCAATCTTTAACATATTTTCATCATCTAAATTATAAGGCTTAGTTAGAATCAAAGGCTAGTCGTTAATTTGTGAGTCTATCAATGAGTTATGTTACAAACATTGCTAAGTGAAAAGTGATTTATTGACAAAATATCTCTATCGTTTAGGTCTAATTGCCAAAGTGATTGATCGCACAAAGACAATGGATGATGTCTATGGTGCATTCTACGATTTTTGTTGCAGGCTAAAAACAAAGGTATATTGTCCCTGAAATGTGATCTTGAGGTTCGTCTTACAGCAGATGTCTCACGATTTCGATTATCAAAACCAGCGACTTGCAGGAAATCTCTGGAAAAAGCATATCTTAGTATATTTCATGTTTTGTGTTGGTAATTAAAATTTAAAGTAAGTTTTATTCTTTATTGACATATGCTAATAGGTTGACAAGAACGATCCAAATGCCATGAAAACACTAAGCCGACTAGAAACCATCAAGAAAGTCTGCAGAGAAAATGGAGACCTTCACAATAGGTAAATTCTTTTCCTTCTTGGTTTCTTCTTTCATTGTTTTGGTTAAAGTTCTAATGAATCTTGTCTTCTACTTTTTCCGGTCAGAAAATCTTATGTTAACGACGAAATACAATCAAAGGCTCTCTTTGTAAGTTAATTCTAATCATGTTTCATCAAATATCTAATTTTTTAGCGTAGTTTACTAATCATCCTCCTCTATATACGGGATTGCAGATTGTAATGCTTGTGCCTCTACTGGCTCTGATAGTCTTTGCGTATCTAAGAACGCAAACTAACGCAAGTGACTCTTTACTGTGATAATTTAAGATCCTGCAATCATAATGAACGTAATTTCTAGGTTCCTCGAAGAATTTATCAAACTTCATTCACGTAACTTTCTTTACTCGTCAATCCTACAGAACTTGGTTTGTTCTGAATCCATGTATTTACTTACTGCCTTCCTTTTCTTATTTTATCGTATCTGTAGTTTGAATAATCGTACCTATTTCTTCATGTATATCCCTTGTTTATATCGAGGTCAAATAAATCTTTGGAATTCCAGTTGGAGTCTTAACTCTTAAGTATGATATTGAATTGCACGTAAGTAATGTACAAACACCAGATTCCAACACTGAACGTATGATCATTTGCGTAAATTGAACAAACAGTACTGACGTGAACCAGAAATTTGCAAGACCAATGTTTGAAATAAAAGAATTACTATGTGAAAGTAATGGGACAAAAGTCGCAGATAAAACCCAAAAAGGAAGTGTATTCACATATGAATATAGATAGAGATTAGGCATTTACATCATATGCCAAAGAGTGCATCCAAATCCAATATTAAGATAATACCCAAAATTGAACTCTTGTTCAAGTGGCATCACTATCAGATTCAGAAAATCTCAGAAATCCGCTTCAACTCTTCATCCTCATGAACATGGACTTCTGCTTAGCCAGTGAATCTTTTCTCTCTTTCTTTTTCTTTCTACAGAACACACACAATTCTTCTACAGAAGAAACTCAATTCCATAACCAGCAAAGGGAACCACAATGTTACCTTCAATTTTCTCAAAAGACTTCAGAGACTTTGCTAGCAAGTACTCGTTCCCGTCTTTCAATGTACTCATAAGGGAACCAACCGGCTTTGCCTTTGCATTCACCTTCTGCCCATCCGTTGCCTGTCACCTGACAGTGATCAACCGACAAATGTGTTATCATCATACAACCACTTTTGAAAAACTGTTTCGGTATGTGACATAATAGGAGACATTGTTGGGTTTCCCATGTAGGGGGTTGGTTTACTATCAAACCTTTCTAACAACAACGTATTCACCGGTCGATAAGCTGAGCTCGACGTCTGTCACACCGTGATATGGGAACAAGACCTGAAACGTTTATTAAAGAGGGAATAATATGTTACAACAGAACATCAAATGAGGACCAATAGAAATCTAGATGTGTGGTCTGTCTTTCGTCTCTCTAATCAGAAACAGTTTATAAACATCTGATTCATTAACTTCTAATCCCTACATCTCTTTGAAACATTTACTACCAGTATAAACAAAAGTTTTAACTCGCAAAGGAAGGTATTGGTTATTTGTGAGAGAGAAAAAAAAGGCACTACATGACAGTAAAGGCTGAGTAGCGTACCTCTCCTAAAAAGTAACCCATGCTATCTGTTGATGTGTCATGCATCTGAGATGCAAACACTCCATTCGCTTCCTCATATGATGGAGGTGGCGGCATATGGTCTGCATTCGAGGGAGTAGTGGGGGCTTCAATACGTTGCCTCTCAGATACCATCTGTAGGTTCAAAGAATGATGAATTGACTGTTCGATAAGAATACTATCACTATGATAGGAAGTTGAAAGCTGTAAAACTAGTGCACACCAACCTCTCCTTCGAGCTGATCAAGTATTTGGAGGACTCTTTGATGGTAGGCACGTTCGGATTCAACCTAAGGAATGCACAATATAGTTGTTTCAAAAGAAGTACGTATGAGTAAGTTAATCAAAGTTAACCTAAAAACGGAGCTTATAACAAATCAAGCTACCATTGAAATAAGTCGTTCAAGAGTCAATTTTTGTTGTTGATCCTCAACGGAAGATAAAGCAGAAGCGGCTTCCTTCCCCAATGTTGTCATATTTGATTTTAGGTCATGAAGTTTTGCTTCAGCAGATTCCAGTTTCATCAAGATGTCAGGATGGCCTTGAGACTCCCTCGCCTTTGCTTGGCGTCTGGCAACTTCTGTAGCCTATTTAGATTTAAAGCGGGTACTTGATAAAAATTCTATCATGCTACAAATAAAATATGCCTAGTTCTAGAAAGAGGAAAACCCCCATATTTCTATGAAAGACAATCAAATTGCTTCATGGTATTATCTTCCGTGGTACCTGAGCTTCAGCTTCTTGGCGCATTCTGTCATAACGTTGAGCAAGATGTCTAGCATCCTCCAATGGAGCTCCCATGACCATTGCCCGTAATGGCTCAGCAACCTATAAGTCTCAGGTTAAATTTCCGGATGGAGATGTGATTGTAGTAGCTAAATTGCAATAAAGGAAGAAGGAAGTAAACATCATGAATCTAATCTACTTTAAGGATCATTCATTAAGATATGTTGTAACAAAATAATTTCCAGATAAAGCAGTAGATCTTCCCACAAATGGCAGTCATTCCACTAACAATGGAAGGAAAGTAATTCTTTGTGTAGTTATATTAAATCACATGCAATTATGCAAAAGATTTGACTTGATATGTACTAAAGCTTAGCACTTAGATGAGAGATGAGAAAGACAAACCTGTGTACCAAGAGCCTTCAACATATTTCCACGCTCTTTCTCCATCTGTGCCCGAGCACGTCCATAGCTCAGAGCAGCCCTGGTTAATACGTTACCATTTGTACATGTGTTATCCGAACCATATTTCCTGCTATCCTCAGAAAGTTTCGTCCCTGAGGAACAATGAGCGCAAAATGAAAGCCAGGCCTGTGAGCAAATTCACGTCTATAACAGACATAAAAAGATACTGTAAGTCAACACTCAAGGGGAAACAGATCACCTATTTCAACTTGTTTCGAACCCGTGACTATATAACCTTCCACACCACGAACAATATCTCTTTGGTAATGCTGAAAATGAAGAATGTATGAGCCCAAATTGATAGTATACAAAACTTCAAATAGCCAAAAGGCTGTAGAAAAAAAAACCTTGGCAGCACGGGTGGATATGTAAAGCTTCTCTAGTTTCTGATGCTGATGGAGTTCTGCATCATCCGATAAACCAGAGCCGTACCCTCCCCCTCCAAATTGCTTGAAGACAGCCTTAACCATTCCACAAAACTAAGTCAGCGCACTACTTAACCGCATAGTCACAAACACCCGATCTCATGGTAATTTGAAAAATGCATCCAAAAAAACAACATAACATATTTTGAAACGCAAGCATCAAAGCAGAAGCTGTTATATTTCATTTCCATGGTTAGAGCATATTGCTAAAATCGTAAACTACGTAGAACTGAGACAATCCATGACTACAAAAATCTTTCAACTCTCTGATCAATTTATACCAAAATAGAAACCAAGACTAAATCACCATTTGACAAAACCATCGCATTTGATGAGTCAAACCAAATACCGAATTATGAAGACTGAAACTTTCCCAATCTCTCACATCAAATTAAAGGATTCCATCACAATCAAATCGAATTCAAACCAAAAGTATAAGGCACACTCAGATCCAAGTAAAAACTAATCGATCCAGAAAACAAGCTAGCACCTTCATCATCACATCACATTATCCAGAAACCAACAAATCTACGAAACCACAAGAAATTCCCACAGAACAAAAACATGGGCAATATAAGGAACGGGATCTAAACAAAGGAGCAAAATAAAGTTAGAAACTTTCACCTGCTGCTGTCTCGCAACTTGTTCCCTCAGCCTGCTGGCTTGTTTTCTTATTGCATCCATTTGTTCAATCTGATCACAGCTCTTCCCAAAAAGTCTTCCCTTTTTTTCTTTCTCCTTCTACCTTACTCCCCACCTTCGAGTTCCCTCCGATAACCAATCAGAGCTCGGCGAAGAAGAGATTCGAAATCGTGAAATGGCTGGCGTTGGGTTCCGTATAAATTTCTCTGCTTTCGAATTTTTTTTCAACCTTTTTTTAATCCGACACGAAGAAATCAAAGACAGAGTCTCTGTCTCAGAAAGAAGTGTCCTAAAGTTGGTGTATTGGGCTAGTAAGGAGTCAAGCCCGTTGGGCTAGTAAGGAGTCGGGCCTGTTGGGCTAATAAGGAGTCAGGCCCGTTGGGCTAGTAAGGAGTCAGGCCCGTTGGGCTAGTAAGGAGTCAGGCCCGTTGGGCTAGTAAGGAGTCAGGCCCGTTGGGCTAGTAAGGAGTCAGGCCCGTTGGGCTAGTAAGGAGTCAGGCCCGTTGGGCTAGTAAGGAGTCAGGCCCGTTGGGCTAGTAAGGAGTCAGGCCCGTTGGGCTAGTAAGGAGTCAGGCCCGTTGGGCTAGTAAGGAGTCAGGCCCGTTGGGCTAGTAAGGAGTCAGGCCCGTTGGGCTAGTAAGGAGTCAGGCCCGTTGGGCTAGTAAGGAGTCAGGCCCGTTGGGCTAGTAAGGAGTCAGGCCCGTTGGGCTAGTAAGGAGTCAGGCCCGTTGGGCTAGTAAGGAGTCAGGCCCGTTGGGCTAGTAAGGAGTCAGGCCCGTTGGGCTAGTAAGGAGTCAGGCCCGTTGGGCTAGTAAGGAGTCAGGCCCGTTGGGCTAGTAAGGAGTAAGGCCCGTTGGGCTAGTAAGGAGTCAGGACCGTTGGGCTAGTTAGGAGTAAGGCCCGTTGGGCTAGTTAGGAGTACGGCCCGTTGGGCTAGTAAGGAGTCAGGCCCGTTGTGCTAGAAAGGAGTCAGGCCCGTTGGGCTAGAAAGGAGTCAGGCCCGTTTGGCTGGAAAGGAGTCAGGCCGGTTGGGCTAGTAAGGAGTGAGGCCCGTTGCGCTAGTACGGAGTCAGGCCCGTTGGGAATAACTTTTAACACGCCGCAAAAAAAAAGGAGGGGAACAAAAAAACTGGGCCGTGCAAAACCCTAGATATATATAAATAGGAAGCAAGGAGTATTACTAGGGCTTTCTCTCTCAGTTGTTGAAGCCGCTTCTTCATCTTCTTCGCTGTTGCTCGACACTTCAGCACCATCTGAAGTTCCCTAATCATGGCTGTCGGGTAAGCACTTCTCTCTTCCCTTCAGCTTATTTGTTCGGATTCTGTGTCTGAATCTCTGATACTATAGCTTCGAGTATCATTTTCTGATTTTATGGTTTATTGGGATTCTATAGGAAGAACAAGAGGATCTCCAAGGGTCGTAAAGGAGGAAAGAAGAAGGCGTAAGTAACATATTCCCGTATTAAATTTTCATATCCAATCTGTGTAGTGAGGTTAAAAAAAGAATCTTTTTTAATTGTTAATGGATGATGCAGTGTTGATCCTTTCTCCAAGAAGGATTGGTATGACGTGAAGGCTCCTGCTTCCTTCACTGTCAGAAATGTTGGGAAGACACTTGTTTCAAGGACTCAGGGTACCAAGGTAATGTCTTTCTCTATTTTACTATAATAATGGACTGGAGAGAGTAGGCTTTCCCTCTGTGCAATCGCTTGACCTGTTGTTCTTATGAGTTTAGAGCTTTGTTGATTAATTTGACTTGTAGATAAAGGAATTTGGTTTCATTGTTGGACTATTAGGAATTGCATTGTGGTTGGTACTATAAGATTTTTCATTGCCAAATCTTACTTTTTTTCTTCTGGGTGGGTTTAAAAAATGTTGAACAGATTGCCTCTGAGGGGTTGAAACACAGGGTTTTTGAGGTTTCACTTGGTGATCTCCAAAATAATGAGGACTACGCTTACAGGAAGATCCGTCTCAGAGCTGAAGATGTTCAGGGCAAGAATGTCTTGACCCAATTCTGGGTAAGTTCAAAACTTGTTCTGTAGAAAATCTGTCACTCGACTTTGCAAATTATTAAGCAATGTACTGATTTGTTGGATCTTTAAGGGTATGGATTTCACTACCGACAAGCTAAGGTCATTGGTGAAGAAGTGGCAGACATTGATCGAAGCCCATGTCGATGTGAAGACCACAGACAGCTACACCTTGAGGTTGTTCTGCATCGCTTTCACCAAGAGGCGTGCTAACCAGGTGAAGCGTACTTGCTACGCTCAATCCAGCCAGATCCGCCAGGTAATTACACAACATAGCATGTTTGTTTATTATTATTAGCTTTCTGTACGTCCACAGCAATTGTATAGGATTCCTTTGTAATTGTTTTTGTTGGATGATTGTAGATCCGCAGGAAGATGAGGGAAATTATGGTGAAGGAGGCTTCATCTTGTGACCTCAAGGATCTTGTGGCCAAGTTCATCCCCGAGGCCATTGGAAGTGAGATTGAGAAGGCGACACAGAGCATCTACCCATTGCAGAACGTGTTCATCCGTAAGGTTAAAATTCTCAAGGCTCCCAAGTTTGACCTTGGAAAGCTCATGGAGGTCAGAACTGAAATCACATTAATGTTATCATTCTTGTATTTTCCATGTCCTGACCATGAAGACTGTTGAATCTAACTACGTTTTGTTCCTTTTCTCGTTAGGTGCATGGAGACTACACCGCCGAGGATGTTGGTGTGAAGGTAGACAGGCCAGCTGATGAGACAGTGGCTGAGGAGCAGACAGAAGTCATCGGAGCTTAGAGGACTATAGATTTGTTTGTTTTTCGTTGGCATAAAAAAACTAATGTTTATGTCGCCATTTTTGTGGAGTTTTTGTTAAGAGAACTCTCTTCAGTGGTGACTGGTTTTGAACTCAGTTTTTTTTTATGGATATTATTACTCTTTTGTTTATCATGTTTTGCCCCTATTTATATTAAGTATCCTAAGTTCTATTCTTCAATTTCAATCCATTATTTTCTTCAATTCTGTATAAGAAGAAATGACAACATCAATGCATGGAAGTATATTTACAATTCTCTTTCTGGATAGGATATTATCAAACTAACAGAAATCTGATACCCATGTATAAATAATTTAATATTTGCTATTGTTTGGTTTTTCCTCTTCAATTACCTACAACAAGTCGCATTTTCCTCATCTCTTTCACAAATCTCATATGTGTAATTTGCGTTATACGATTTTCTATCTCGTCTCTGATTCGAAGAAAGGTATGCTGTTTCGTCTTGAGGTTTTGTTATAAAAATGCTTTGTGACGAATTATATACAATTTCTTGTCAATGTTCAGTGATTCAAATGGATTATATTTGGTTAAAACTCAATGATTATGTTTTGTGACTTTTGTCCTAGCTTCTTTTTCGTCCCATGTCCGCTTTACTATTCTTTTCCCTGACATTTGTTATGTTTTTTTCAACTTTTAAAATGTTTTGTTTGGAAATGTAAAATACAACATTTTATTTGAAAGTTAGAAGGATTGTGTTTTGATCTATTTCGCCATCTAATGTCGTAAGATTTAAAGACATTGAGAAATGTAGGATATTAAATAACACTTCTAATTAAGTAGATTTTGTCCTTGAGTAGACTTCTGAGGATTGGGTATTGTTCACCAAATTTTATTAGTGATGATAGACACTTAATACTTTGAACACAAAAATACAAGGATCACTAACTCGAGAACAGCTTGCATTGATTATACGCAGATTTGCAGCTGTTCCATTTCCTTGACGTAACAAACAAAATATAGAAACAATTTTTGAAAAAGGAGACGAGTGATGATGCAAATGGAATCGAGGAGTAAGAGGAAAATGTGACACGTTCTCCTTTTGCCCCCATTCCACCCTCGTCACTCCTCACCTTACCAGCCTGCTCCCTCTTTTCTTATTAATATTGATACTGATTTATGTTTTTCCTCTTATTTTGCAAAAATGTAAATCAGCTAAAAAGAATATATACACTAGCTTTCGAAATAAAAGTTTATAAATACATGAATCTGTATAAAGAGGTACGAATATTAGTATAACACTTTGTACACCACCAACTAAGGTTGGCCAAAAAAAATCAGTACCAAACTAAGTGATCGTAAGGACCCGTTCCTGATTTTTTCCCCCAAGATGATTATACTTCAAACATGATAGCAAATTAGCGAAGAAACTTGTGTATAAAAAGGTAGAATTAACCCTTCTCTTGTAAGTTGGGGATGTAAACTCTAGAGGGCTATAATCAATTCCATCACGGTTCTAAAAATACAATGCAAAGATTTTACATATTTTACATATCACCATTTGACTATATATTTTAAAAAATTTGTCCAGATTTAAACTCAGAATTCAACTTTTTTTTCTTAAAGTTATTGGATTAATCGACTGGTTAAACTAAAAAGGAAAGACTGCATAATTAAAAGGAAAATACTTTATAATGATAGGTGTCTTGTTTTATCTTATTGTTAAATGGATTTGGCTATAGTGGTCGCTTTGGTGAACTCCACTCCAACGGTGGCTTGCATCTTCTCCATTCCCATCACTACCAAAAAAACCAACACTCTTCTTCTTCTTCTTCTTCTTCTTTTGCGTAGTGCTATGTAAAAGAACTTTTGTTGTTGAAAAAGAACTTTATTTAAGTTTCGTTTAGCTGAACTTGTTTTAGGTTGAAGAAGTGTTTGAATTGAATTTGATTTAAAATTCGTTTACTTTGCTTTAAATTCACATTTTAAAATATTAAGAAACAATATGAAATAACAGTTCAAACATTTCAAATACTATACAGCATTTCGTAAGAAGAAATGGTCAACTCTTTTGACAGGACAAGCTAAATTGGCAATGATATAACCCTTCACAATTATTTTTAAAATAACGTATTATAAAAATCAAGAAATCAATCAAATTGTATTGAATAATGTGAAACAGACCTGACTTATCAATTTCTGACGAAAGATAAGCCCAAGCCAAACATCCACGTAGAGAACTCATTGATTAGGTCCAAAGAAAAATGAAAAATAGAGTAAGGAAACTGACGTAAAAACAAAAGGAAATCATAACTCTCTCTTCATTTTTTGTTGCTTCTAAAGACAGAACCTAACAAGTAATTAACTAAATAGAGTAGCCAGCAACAACCAAACTGCAAATAATCAATTATCTTAACAAATAGCAAAACCAACTATATACCAAAAAATACAATTTCCAACAAGTCTTGTGAAGCTTAATATGAAAATTTAGAGGCGAAAATGAAACGATATACAATAAGTCAATAACCCTTGAGAAATTAGCTTTACCCATAAAACCAAGTTATTGATTTGGGCATTAGTTTGTGCATGGAGCCCAGATTATGACGTTAATGTTCAGGCTCGGCGTTGGATTAGTCTACGGTCATGTGCAAAATAGTAAGTACTATAGAAATAAAAACGATGGCTCCACGGATTTTATTTATTAGACTTAACCTTGTTTCTTTCAAAAAAAAGAAGAAAATTATGATCTACGATTTTGAGAAATCAGCCATATTCTAAAGTGAAGAAAAAAAAAGATTTAGAAACAAAAGGACACATCATTTTACACCAAAATGAAGAGGCAAATAAAGACGACGTAAAGCATTGATTCTGAAACTCCAATATAGTATCATTCGTGAAAGAAGATTTTGTAATATTCCACAAACTAGAAACTACTATTAAGAAGAAAAAGAAAAGAAATTAGGGGAAAAGAAAGAAGGATAAAAAGAGCTTTAACTTTTGGAATTGGAAGCACAAACACAAAAACACAAAGTCTCTGTTTTACCTTTTAACCCCTTCAAGAATCCTCCTTTAATTTCAGTGCCCCTCTTACTTTGCCCATATCTCTCTCTCCTCCTCTGTTTCTTCGCCTCCTCTCAGCTTTTCATCTTCTTCTTCAGTCTTTATCAGGTAAAGAATAAGGATGAGCAAGTTGTTAAATTACACAACCCTGCCCATACCTCTCTCCCCTCCTCTCATCTCTCTATTTTCTCGAAAAAGTTTGCATGCGCGGACGGTTTTGTAGATCATAAAGCTTAGCTTTTTTTGTAGCTACTTTTTCTCTCTTGTATATGTTATGTACGTATGGTTGTTGTAATAGTGAAAACTAAGACTATGTCAGGCGATAACTGAAACTTAAAAGACTTTACATGTATGTATGTGTGAAAGAAAGAGTGAATGGAGCTGTGGACAGAAGCTAGAGCCCTAAAGGCGAGTCTAAGAGGAGAAGCTATAAAACATCAGGTGATTGTGTCTGAGGACTTGAGCCGAACTTCTTCTGCTGAAGATTTCTCCGTTGAGTGTTTTCTCGATTTCTCAGAAGAAGGTCAAGAAGAAGAAGAAGAGGAACTTGTCTCTGTTACTTCTTCACAAGAAGAACAAGAACAAGACTGTTGTATCTTTAGTTCACAACCTTGCATCTTTGATCAACTTCCTTCTTTACCGGTAAAACTTAGAAGCTTTCTTACAATAAAAACAAATTTAGTTGATTGTTTTCTGATTTTTTTATAATTATTTGCTGATATTTAGGATGAAGATGTGGAAGAGCTTGAATGGGTATCTCGTGTTGTAGATGATTCTTCATCACCAGAAGTCTCACTTCTCTTCACACAAACCCACAAAACCAAACCAAGCTTCTCATCTCGAATTCCGGTTAAACCAAGAACTAAACGGCCTCGGAACAGCTTGACCGGCGACCGGGTCTGGCCACTCGTTTCAACTAATAAACATGCAACAGGAGAGCAGCACTGGAGGAAGAAGAAACAAGAACCGGCCGCTGTGTTTCAAAGAAGATGCAGCCATTGTGGCACGAACAACACACCTCAATGGAGAACCGGTCCGGTCGGTCCAAAAACCTTATGTAATGCATGTGGAGTTCGGTTTAAGTCCGGTAGGTTATGCCCGGAGTACAGACCTGCGGATAGTCCGACTTTCTCCAATGAGATTCACTCAAATCTTCATAGGAAGGTTCTGGAATTGAGAAAGAGTAAAGAGTTGGGTGAAGAAACAGGTGAAGCTACTACTAAATCAGAACAAGTCAAATTTGGCAGCAAAGTGGTAGAGAAGACTTAGGTAAAATAAAACCTACTTTTTTAACATTATCTCTAGTGTTGTGTAATTTAACAACTTGCTTCATAACATTGGAAGCTGTTTTGGAATTAGTCTATAAAAAAAGGTTTTCTCTATAAACAAAATTATGTATTTTTAATGATGTGAGACCACCACCACTACTACTTAGAATGATTTTGGTCCATGTGAAGTGGTATAGACTTTTTGTAAGTATTTGGCAAACTATAAAAAGCTAAATACTCTGAGAAGACAAATGCAAAATAAAAGAGTTATTCTAAAAGTCCCACAACAATTATGCTATAATAGAAAAGAGAGAGACAAGAGCTGGTTACAATTTTAGTTGTATTTTGCATTTCTCCATTATGGCCAGATCGTTTTTCTATGTCATCTAAACAGTTTATTGATTCTCCTTGAGAAAGAATCAAGAAGAGTTAAAGAGTCGCGACTTTACAAGTTTTTCACATTGATGATTTTTGTTTCAAAGCAACACAAACACAATGCCTTTTTCAAGTATGAAATTAAATGTTTAGACTGGTGACAACATGATTAACCACAACATAATAGCATGCACATATCTTCTAGCTTCGAGTTCTTAATTACTTTATATAATCTGCTACATAGAGACTTACAATAGAAGGACCACAGTTCCATGCATGGACCCTTCGGTCAGTAGTTTCAAAATCTAAATATCAAGAGAAAAGTAGCTTTGTCACGTGCTATCTTTTGCTGATCTTCCCCAAAGCCCAACAATTACTCAGGAACTCTAAATCCTTTCGATCATCTATTTTGAAGTAATACAAATCTCAATTTACTCATTGATAACTTCAACCAAATATTTTGTTTTCAAATCAAGGATTCGAACCGATCTTTGTAGAGGAACGTAAAATACTTGTAAAATCACAATGGAAAAAAAAAACATCACAACTTTTTCATGAAAAGACGGAGAAGAAAACCATTAAATTCGACGAACTTGTCCTGTTGAGCTTGATTTCTCCAAGAGAACTATTCTCACGACACATGGTCTAACTTTGCAAATTTTCTTGATACTTTGTCCCTAAACTATTACCACAACAAAAGATCGTACAAGAAACCAAATGAAAGTATACAGTAAAACGAATTATTAAGTCAAACTGTTATCCACCGAGAAACGCAAGCCTCTCATTCTCTAAGTTTCCTCTGAGAATTTGGTAATTGTGGTTTCAATTAGATACAAATAAATGTGATAACAACAATCCGTTGTAGTCTAGCTGGTCAGGATACTCGGCTCTCACCCGAGAGACCCGGGTTCCAGTCCCGGCAACGGAGTTAACATTTTTGATTTCTCTTCCATTTTTAAGTTTATTGGCTTAGGCCCAATCTATAACTAAGCAACATCTTTTGGAGCTTCTTGGTTTAGCTCAACTGCTAAGCTTTATCCATCTCCAGTTCTCCATAATATTCTTTATATATGTTACTTATGGGCCCAAGTCCCGGCTACGGAGTTTACACTGTTGTTTTCTCTTCGACTCTTCCATTTTAAGTTTATTGGTTTAGGCCCAGTCTATAATACTATTAAAGCAACATCTTTTGGAGCTCTTGGTTTAGTTCAATTGCTAAGCTTTATCCATCTTTATGTTGTTCTTTAAATCCGTTACTTATGGGCCCACGTCCCGGCAACAGAGTTTAAACTGTTGTTTTCTCGTCGACTCTTAAGATTATTGGTTTAGGCCCAGTTAATAACCATAAAACATATTGGTAAGCTTTATCCATCTCCATGTTATCCTTCAAATCCATTAAATATATGGGCCCAAATGCTTTTCGTAAATGAAGAAGGTCCAATCACTGGCCCATTTGAATATTTATTCTCTGTCCCTCTAGCTGAGCCAGAAGGTTTCACACTGTTAGAAAAAGGGAAATCAGATAGAGGAAGAAGAAGAAGAAAGAGAGTGTCGAAAGACTCGAAATCAATCGGGGAACCAGAAAAAAAAGAATGAGCGGAGTTTCGTCGGCGGCGTATTTTGCGCGGCGAGCAGCGCAGAAGGAGAGGGTTCGAATCCTGTATCGACGTGCACTCAAGGATACTCTCAATTGGGCTGTCCATCGCCATATTTTCTACCGAGACGTAAGCTTTTTGTTTTTCTCCCTTCAGATCTCTTCCGGCTTTTTCTTGTTTGACCGATCTCTCGTTCTGGATTCTGATTGGTTGATCATCTGTTCCTTTTTCAGGCTTCTGATCTGCGAGAGAAGTTCAATGCCAACCAAGATGTGGTTCGTTCTCTTCTCATTGATTTTTTCATTAATCCGTGCAAATGGAAGTTTATAGTATTTAGTTTGGTAGAGAGAGAGAGAGAGAGAGAGAGAGAGACCATAGTCGTGTATGTGCGTTTGGATGATAAATTTAGGGACTTTTTGTGCTTTTACCTTTCTCCTCTGCTGGACTTAACTGTTTAGATTTCTTTTGTATTGTCAAATGTGAAGTCTGTGGAAAAGTTTATGCTTTTCTAGTATTTGGATGTCAAACTCCATCGAAATTAGTGAAATGTGGAAGCTTTTTCCCACCAGATGTTTACATTGCTGCGAATACTTTACAATAACAGACAAAGAGATTTGCTGTTCCATACGTCTTGTGTTGAGTTGGTGTGTCCATTCGTTGTTATTAGTATCTTGAACGAGCTCTGCTTTTTGCGATCCACTAGCTTTATGACTTATGTTTCTGTGTCATCCACTTAAACTCCTTCTTCTTCTTCCAACTCCTGATTAGATGACCACAACATTGGTGATTGTGAATTTTTTTATCTTTTGGGTCTATCGTCTTTTCGTTTGTCCTTGATGTGATCCTTTTTAATATTGGGGGTATTTGTAGGAGGATGTTGACAGAATCGACAAATTGATTGCTCATGGTGAAGCAGAATACGACAAATGGCGACACCCTGATCCTTATATCGGTAACCATCTCCACCCGTAATTGAATCATGGTAGATTTTATCGGAAGAAATGTTTGTTAGGTTTATAGAAGTTCCTCTCTAGTACGGGCTACTTTCCGAATCGGATTCTATATGACCCCGCACATTTTTTTTTTGTAGTTCCATGGGCTCCTGGTGGCTCAAAGTTCTGTAGAAACCCGACTCCGCCTGCTGGGGTAAGTTTTCTCCTCAACACTACTCATCACCTCTTCCATCGTTATGGTCTCACTTTCTTATTCACAATGCGGATCTACTTGTGTGACTGGTGCAGATTGAGATTGTGTACAACTATGGTCAAGAAGACAACCCATAAACCTAGTTTTCTAATTTTCATACCCATCAATAAAGTAAGTTGGCTAATATGATCACATGTTCATGTTGCATAGTAAAAAACAGTTTCGTTTCAGTCTCACAAATGCCCCTTCGCTTTTATCAAAGCCACAGCGGAACCACTAAGATGTTAAGTAAAGTTTCAATGGTGTTTGTTATTCATCGCAGATTGAAAGCATCCGGTGGCTTATGGTTCAGAAGATAAATTAAAGACTTTCAAGGTTGAAACTTTGAGGGAACAATTGTAGTTTTCAAAGATGTTTCGTTCCAGTAAGACACTTTTGTTTCGAACGTGGTTTATATTTCTTCATCTAAAAATATTTTCGGTTGCTCTTTAGCTGCCAAACATGTCATCATGAATCATGGATGTTCCGACCATGGAAACTTATGAGGAAAACAAAAGGTTGTGTTTTTTTTTTACTTTGGCCGCATGGTTGAACTCAAATCTATGAGCTTTTTTTTTATTGGTCTCGAAATGAGACGGGTTTAAACCGGGAACCGGGTTTATTCTCCTATCACATTCCTCTAGACTCAAAAAGGGTTCAACTTGGGTCTTTGGCTACCATGGCTCAGGCATTGTTTGCTCTTCTGTCTCCTGGCTGACAATCAACTTGCCGTCCTTCAGTATACAAGAAACGCTGCGTATCAAACACACTCCAAAATTCCAAATCTATTGGAGATCTAATTTGAACCATAAGATCGGAAAAAATTCGGTAGTTAAGAACAGTAGTAAATGACGAATCAATTATTCAGCTTGAGAATATATGGACCGGTCCTAGCAAATTGATGTCGTCACACAACACTTGGTGAGTTGGTATTAGTAAGGACCATGGCCTCAACTTGCTAACCAAAATGCCGATTCCAAACCCAAATTGCTTGTATTCAAAGCATTGATGTTATAGGATTGGATTCTACGCAAAGACGGTTGCAATTTTAGCAAAAGAAATTAGAGCTGAAGCCTACGATTTTTTTTTGGGCTGATGTTTATAGTATATATTATAGTGCAGACTGCTCCCAATCTACCACCTATTTAGAAAAGAACATGATTTACACTTAGTAAATCAATCATATACATGACATATTATCAATGTTTACGTGTACGTAAGACTTATTAACATTCCTTGTAACTATGCATATATATATATTTTATAAAGTACTATATCGGCGACAAAAAGAGAAAAGCATACAACTTTTCTTTGTCTAAGTATACGAACACAAACAAAACAGTATCTGTCAATTTTAAGTTGTATCCTTAACCCCATAAAGAAAACATAAATGAAAAGAAGATGCTATTAGCTTTTAATCTTTCTATAAAATGAACTTTCTCTTATGTGCCCACAACCAAGATGCAATATTATCTTATTATATTTTGCTTTTAAAATAAAATAAAAACATTCTCCATAATCGGTTTGGCTGCAGTACATTTTTCTTATATCCTTGAATTACTTGATATTTGCTTAGAACCTGCTGTTTCTAAAAGATACGGTGCTAAATGAATGCATAACAGTGAATAATAACATTCACATTGATGTACAGTTTTACACTTATTATATGACATGAGAGCTGAGAGTATAAATGACTGTTTGAATTAAGTAAATCATTTTGATCTTGCAAACATCTTTTTTTTTCTCGTTCTTATTTCCTTTAACGAATATGGATTCAATGAATAAAATTGTACTCATTCACAATAATGTTTAATTTTTGTTTCGGTGAGACACATATGTTTAATTGTCTTGTTCTTCTCATAACTAGATAATTTTTTACTACAGACTAATTAGTCTTTTTATAAATCGAGGTGGTTTTTAATTAATCGTTCTCTGTGGCGCTAACGATAAAAAAATTTTACTCAATCTCTCTCTCTTTCTCTTTTTAAAAAAAAGATAAATATAATTCAAGTTTTATTTTACAAAGTATCACATTCTAATACTCTATAATATATCAACAAACACACACCACAAAGTGACACGAACACGATCATCAACAAATTGATAACATGCACCATATAGGATACCATACTATCTTCGTCAAACTTCTACCTTTCAATTTTAACCCTTCTATTTTGGAGAATATATGCTTTTTTTAGCATGATCGCCAACAACCGGACAACTAAAACGAAAACAAATGCATTTTCTTCTTCTTCTTTTTTGGGGTCCAGCGTAATAAAAGGAAATATGTTCCACCAAGCGGTTGAAGCCGTGAGTCCAAAACAATAAAGAAATTTTTTTGATTATTCGATGAACTAGAAAAACACAAAGATGGGCCACATATCAATCAATCATTCAACCGCTTCCCAAAGCCTAATCAATAAAGAAGTGAGTCGATAACAACACATACATGTCAGAATCTAGTATATGTAACTTGTGTGTGTTGTCACACTCTCTTTACTCACAACCGTATCGCCCACGACGCCGTTCAAGTCTTCAAAATGCGGCGAAACCTAGACCCTAAGATAAGAAATGGACTACTAGACAAAAGTCTTTATCTGTTTAGAAATTTTATTTATTTAGTGAAAAGAACTTGTAGCACTGCATACAATTCATCGGTTTGAAAAGAAACTCATAATAAAGTGAAATGATGTCTAATGGCAGACAAAAGAGACGAAGGCTGTTCATCGTTTGAATTAAAAAGCGAGAGTTCATAAAATGGTCTTCTCTTTTAATAAATGAAACTGAAAGCTACATTTTCAACGAGAAACTAAATACGATACAAAGACCCGAATTACACAAAAAACGGACCCCCTAATTAAAAACATTAAACAACTACAACGATGGATCTCGTCATATGATTTATTTTGATAATTTATTGAAAGAAACATAAGAAATCGTACAATGACGATTTTACGATAGCTGAACTGCGACAACAAACCACACGACCACCTTTTTCTCATGCGGAGAGGTAGTCGAAGCCGTCTTCGTCGCAGTAGTAAAAGCCGAGGTTATTGATCGCAGCTGAAAGAGAGTTACTCAGAGATGCCGGCTCAGTCGCGAGATACGGCATGTTATGGAACGAACGATCGAGACAAGCAGCGACATTGTTGTACTCATCATCTTCTTCTTCTTCGTCTTCCTCGCCACCTTTGGCATGCATCACTTCCTCTGCTCGGTGCTTTAGTGTCTGAAACATTAGCTCGGGCTCATGATGCATTGCACGGAGAACATCTGCAGAGGACTGGCCAGGCACGGCTCGGGTCACTGCAAAGCTATGTGGTCCATCGCTCTGCGAGACTCGGACAACGCTTGGCCCGCCAAACAAATTGTGGACTCCACCGAGCGCCTCCTCGTAAGCCCCTCCAAGGAACATACCCAAAAAGTACCTTCCTCCACCTCCATTGCTGTCAAGATCATGCAAAGGCAAGCTGGTTTCACCGCCTATGAACTTGTCGATCTTCCCATCGCTGTCGCACGTTAAATCCGACAAGATCCCACGAGTCCCGGGCCTTTGATCGAGCTTATGGATAGGAACTATAGGAAACAGCTGATCAATCCCCCAGAGATCAGGAATCGAAGTGAAAACCGATAGGTTGATGTTGTAAGTATGAACCGGATCCGACGCGCCTACAGCCTTCAACACCCATTCGCATAGCCCATCAACAGAAACCAACTGCTCGATGCTCAAGACACCATCTTTGAAACCTTCAACACATCTCTGCTTCAACTGGTCCACATAAAGGAGGCAGCTTTCGTGGTCTCCACGCATCACAGCGGCGTAAAGATCCTCGTAATTGGCTCGAGCTTCCTCACTTTCGAGCAGGAACTGAATATCATCGGGATTCGCTTGATGAGCGATTGGCTTAACCGCGGAGACAGCTTCGAAGATCAACACAGAATGATGAGAGACTATTGCTCTTCCGCTTTCGCTGCATATCACCGGATGTTTCACCGATCTCCGGTCACATACATACCGGACGGAAGCCACAACAGCTTCAGCATACTCCTCGAGAGTATAGGCAACAGAGAGATCCGTTTCTCCAGATTTAGACCCGTCATAGTCAATCCCCAAACCACCACCAATATCGATAACTTTCATATGTGCACCAAGACGCACGAGCTCACAGTAAAGCTGAGCAGCCTCGGCTACACCATCAGAGAGCAACGAAGTCGATGGAATCTGCGAGCCAATGTGAAAATGCAGGAGCTGGAGGCAGTCAAGCATACCAGACTGGCTAAGCTTCCTCATGACACGAACAATCTGCGTAGTGGTCAATCCAAATTTGCCCTTCTCACCTGAAGTAGAACCGAAATGACCAGAGTGTTTGGTTCTCAGCTTAGCTCTTAACCCAATGACAGGCCTCACATTCATCTTCTGGCTCAGATCGATAACAAGATCAAGCTCTTCTTCTTGCTCGAGCACAATCACAGTGTTCAACGCCAGCTTTCTCCCGAGCAGAGCCAAGGAGATATACTCAGCGTCTTTGAAGCCATTACAGACAAGAAAGGCATCAGGGTTACCTTTACACAAGCAGCTCATAGCGAGAAGGATCTCCGGTTTAGAACCAGCTTCCAAACCAAACCGGAAAGGAGATCCAAATCTGACGATATCCTCCACAACGAACCGGTCCTGATTGCATTTCACCGGGAAAACACCTTGGTAATGAGAAGCGTATCCCTGGCTCTGGATAGCGAAATCGAACGCAGACTGGAGACACTCAAGCCTGTTCTTCAACACATCAGGGAAGCGGACAATAAGAGGGAGCTGCAATCCCAAACCACCAGAGGATTTCGGATCCGTAACCTTCTTAACGATTTTCAACAGATCGACGTCTTGGTGAGGCAGAGTGTCTGAGCCATGAGGACGAACAGAGATGTTACCAGAAGAGTTGGCCGTGAAGTAAGGAGCTCCCCACCCGTCGATGCGATAGAGCGAGGCGGAGAGAGAGGAATTCCAACGGCAAGAGGTGTCAGCGGAAGAAGCAGGAGACTCCGGGAGAAACACGTCAGAGGCGGTAGGGAGAGAGGTATCTCCGGAGAAGGAGTAACCAGGAGGCACAAAGGAAGTATCGAGGCAAGCTAAAGCAGGCATCTTTGCTTCACCCTCTTTTCAGCGACAATCACAAATCTACTTTACAGAAAATGTTTCTCCAACACGAAAAAAACAAAAACTTTTCGAGAGAGAGAGACGGAAGAATGGAAGAAAGATTTAGTTTTGTTTTCCAGAGTTTGTAAAGGAAAGGGGTTTAAAAACCGCCGAGGCCGGAGCCCCGGCTACCCCCTCAAAAGAAGGCAGAAGATGAATCTGTCCCCGCCGTGAAACCCCCCTCTCGCAGCCCTACCTGATCCGAGAATCTCCACGATGACCGTTCAGGAGATAACTCTAAGAAATTTGTGGGTGGAAGAAAGCAGAAAAAGGGAATTTTCCAAATCTGAAAAACAATAAGATTCTATTCCCTTACCATGCAAAAGACTCGACCTTTTATAAAGGGAAAACGGAGAATGTGAAGTTTCTCAGGGGGAGGGGAAATGCAAAGAAAACGGAGACGGAAACCTAGCGGAAAAAAGGGGGGTGAGGGACTTTAACGGAAATTGAAGAAGAGAAGCGTGAGTTTGATGAAGGGATGAAGGGGAATTGCACTTGTTTATATAAGGTGGAAAAAAGCAAAAGCATACAGAACAAGAGAAGGTTATGTCTGAGGCAAGTTGGATTTGGGCCGTGGGGCCCATTTATGAATATCTCCCTTTTTCATTTTTTCAACGTTTTTTTTTTTACTTTTTCACCAAATAAAGAAAACATACAATAATCCTATCATAGATTTTGTTTCCTACTTTGTAAATTCAGGTGCTGTTTAGCAATGTTTTGTTACAACTCTAATTAGTATAACCAAAAAAAAATTGTAATATCTGACATAAACTTTTAGTTATATATATCACCAAAACATACCATTTCTGCAACAGAAAGTAAAAAGAAAACATACCAAACAGAAAAAAATTCATGAATATTAAATTTGATATTAGTGTTACCGTTATATCATCATGTGGATTGAAACTCATGTGACCTTTTATAAAAAGAACGTAAATGTTGTTACTTCTCTAGTGGTCCACATTTTTCACATTACCTGCTAAAAAAAAAGGATAGTAAATGTTGTTACTTCTAATTGGTCCACATTTTTATATTACATGGCTCCAATCCATATAGTTTCCTAAATATGTTTTCCTTTATCACATTTTTCATCAATAACCAAGTTAACAAGTCATACTGACAAAAAAACAAGATATATTCATAGTTATCTTGTAATAATCTTAGGTACATGAATACAGCAAGAATATTCTTTATAAATTTTCTCTATTTAACAGCATTATTAATATTCATAACAAAGTATTCCTTATAACATCCATAACACATTAAAGTTGACATATAATTAAGAAGAAAAAAATTGTACACAAAACGAATATTGAATAATATAAACTTGTAGTAGAGTTTCGAAAGAAGAAAGATTTTCGATACAATTTATCAGGTTTAGAATATAATAACAATAACTCACAAAATAATATTTTGCGTAGCTCACTACTTTGTGCTATATGTATCGTAGACTAAGATACTTAACTGTTTTGTTTGTATGTCAAATTTATATAATTTCAACAAAAAAAATGTAAGAAATATCTGAATTGGTAAAAGCAACGTATGTTTTAGAACTTGCAATGAGACCAGATCCGACCGTTGATCCAATGATAAGTGTACTGTGTCTGAGGTGAGTAGGTAACACATGACAAATAATTGGGTAATTAATAGAGTACGTGCACCTAATGGACCATGCCTTTTTACCTTTTTTCCTGTCGACCACAAAAAAGTATTGTGTCTTTAATATTTACTTATTTTCATGCAAAATCCCATGTTATCAATAATTCGATTTTTAAAAATTAGCAAATTGTAGTATAATCTTTTTTTTAGCCGGTCAAAAAACGAAAAAAAAATAGACAATATAATTGACCAAAAGAAACGAAGTCCTTCATTTTAAGTTTTTTTTTCTTTTCGAAACGTCATTTTAGGATAGAAATAAATAATACTAGTTATTTGGGTTGAGGCTGTTGGGTAGTACAGTACTTTTTATTAAGAACACGATTCTGTTTTGGTCACGAACACTCAGCTACGAGTCGCCGCGTGGCGGTCCTACGTGGGGAGTAGTTGCGTTATGCTGTTTCCTCTGTGCTTCTTTCTTCTTTTCTCTCTTTTTAGGTTAAAAAATCGTAACATGCGCTGCTCGTCCGAGTTACTGTTTTTGTTTTACCGCGTGACGCCATATTATCAAAATCTGAAATGATATCCATCTGACTAGATCAATGATCTTTTTTCAAGTCCAACGGATCAGATTATGCCACGTCTGTAGTTTTGTTGGATGTTGTAACCCCAACAGATTTTCATTGGTGTTATTACCATATTATAAATGCGTGGACGGGCCATACTTTCTTTGGAAGCATGTAAATAAATTTGGTGTCAGCAGTCTATATATTAAGTTAAATCTTTGTAGTTTGTAGTTTGTACTTTGTAGTATATCTTTAAAGAAAAGAAAAGATTTATTACAAATGACTATTTTTTATCTATTAATTTTAAAAACCACTAGATATATTTATTTTTATATCATGTCTACTTTCAAATGATTAACACCATTGGAATCGCTCGGATCCTGAAGTCTTCCTTCCTGATTTCATGTTTTGCAATTCAACGTCATTTGGAAAGACTAAAACACTAAAATAAATATAATTTTTGAAATGATCAAATGACACTTTTTAAGTTTTTATTTCTGCAATGTTTCAGGGAGCTAATTGTGTTTTTCTATTTGTGCTGCAACTATTATTGTTTTTACTTTTTTTGTTGCAGTTAAATTACTGATATAATAATTCATTTTACATTATTTAGAGGATGCTCTGGCTAATGGATAATAAATAACGGACATTGATATATTAGGAGTGGGCAGATGGCTGATCTTTAATTTTCTGTTTTTCTAATTAAAGTCTCTCCATTCCTTATGATTGTGTATTTGTTCAATGCTCTTCAACCTCCTGTTCCTCTATTAAAGACTTTAAAGTGTTTGTCCTTCGATCGTGTCTACACGTGCGATTTATTTACCGTATGTATGAATGAATAGTTTTACAAACACAAAACGAAGCAAGGAAAGAACATATCATCTGATGTTCAAAAACAGAAATAACATAGCGTCTGGTTTTTCTTTCCAATATTTCCGCAAAAGCAAAATATGATATCATGAGTATATATACAACAAAATCTAAGTATGCATTAAATAGTAACACTAGTACCCCTTTTTTTCTTTAATAACGTATAACTTAAGAAAAAGAAAGCAGTTACCAAGAGCATCTGAATCTGAAGTTGATAATTCAACTTACAATTGGAAGAATATGCAATAGAAAACGCGTTGACGGCAGTAAACGGCCGTTTACTGAACGCGGAGGGCACACGTACACCACTCCTCTTATGGCTATCAGAAATGAGTGCTCTTTCATTTCATCTTTCATACCACTATTCTATTCTATTCCCTTTTTTCTTTTCAAAAGAAACTAAATAATATTCGCGTTAGTCACTTAGTCCTCAAATTAATGATATTAATAATGAATCAAACAAACTACACTATAATCTTTAATAGAGATAGTAAATCCCAACGGCCAACGTACGAAGCATAGCTCTTAATTACGTGACGTATGACTTGGGGATTCTTTGTCATGTGGTTGTGCTGGTCAAATCAAGGCTACGCAATGACTTTGAAATCTCGATAATCTACTCTAACGTGCCGTGCCCAACTCGGTTATTATTAACCTACCCTATATGCATTCATCTGAATCATTTTTCGGAATGCTATAATCATTAAGGAATTAACCAAACTATTTTTTTAATGTTAAAAGTTAACCAAACTATTTTTTTAATGTTAAAAGTTAACCAAACTATTGGATGCCATGTCCATACACAAATAACAATTGAAGTGGACTGTGTTGCTAATGCAATGGATGACATAAGTCTCAACTGTTTTAAACATAACTTTTTTATGTATGTGTGTTGCATGGAAAAAAATCACTTTTTTGAAATTTAATAAATTTTCAGTTTTTACATGACAATATTTCAGTGACGTGCGTGCAAAATAACGGGGATATTTGTTTTTGTATTCGGTTTGGTGTTTACATTTACAATTAACGAATAGTTTTTTTTTTAATTAACGAATAGGTTTTTTAAAATGCTTAAGGTTGTGAGAATATTTTGAGAAATATATACATCAAATGTAAATGTAAATGTCAATGCACACAAACAATCGATGGATAATTGCATGTGGTGAATGAGTTATCGGATGCTCCTGGCAAAACAAATTTATTACGATATTAACCAATTTATTACGATATTAATTCATACATATCTGTTTATTCCTGTGTATCTTCCTTGTAAATCAAAGTCGATTGTACAAATATGTAGCCTACGTGCATTTGGACCACTAGCTGACAACCTTTATACGTTAAAATCATTTTGTATTTTCTATCGTCTTACTTCCTTTCGTTTTCTTCTGAATTCTATCGTTTTTAATTTGTAAAATGTTTTTTTGTATCGAATTAATATATATATATATAAAAAGAGAGAGAGAGAGATAGAGATATTTATTCAAAATCTATTCATCAATTGATGATTTAGTCCTACTTTTTTTACCAACTGAATAGTTCATTTTATAAATAGATATTTTCAAAAAAATAATAATAACTAAATAGATATTTTCGTAACCTTAGTTAAAGTTCAATACTCTTGACCAAAAAAAAAAAAGTTAAAAGTTCAATACTTAGGTATTTTATCCAGACAAAGGTTCGATACTTTGGTATTAATCAAATTTGACAGCCGTCGGCGTTTTTGATGTTGTCGTTCATAACTTTGACTCATTTTTCATGCATCACTGATTCGCTGCATTATCAGTTAATCACGTCAAGACCATTCATCGAAATTTTATTTAACTGAATAAAACAATATGAAACACTTATGATAAAAAAAAAAAAACAATATGATACAGAACCAAAAGAAAATAATAAGTTATTCCCTTGCAAAAAAATAAAAATAACAATAATTAATCAGCTGTCGTATGGTCGTCTTGACCGCAACTTTTACTGCTTTTCGGCATCGGCCATGCCTAACTTTTACTTTTCTGGAGGGGTCTGATTGACACTAAATAATACGAACTTTAACAAAGTGATGTACAACCCTGATTTAGCTTAGTGGTTTTCATTAGTATTGACTATTGACTATCAGTAGTTCAGTACGACAATATACTAATGGTAAGGCAAATTAAAAGTCATCAGCTACTAACTATACTAAGAAGATAAAGTGTAACTATCTTCTTTGGATGTTTTATTTATCTTATTAGGAATTAGTGAATTACCAAAGAAAACAACGATGATTTCTCTGTCATTGTTCAACAACAACGAAACTGTCGTTAAAATTGATTCATTTTGCAACGAACTTCCAGTATCGGTTCGGTAATTCACCGGGGTTCTCTTCCATACATGCAAATGTTTTTTTTCTTTTTGAAAAATACGGCAATAGCGACACTCTGTCTATCATACCTCTTAAAATCAAAATGAAATTACGACAACTTTGTGATTGACGTCAACTTCATGATCGCCATTGAATTATAACCAACTTTGCAATATGGACAGTGGACAGCGGACAGCTGTAGTGGTGTTTGTGTGATTGTGTCCATGTAAAAATGATGAGATATCTACGGTAACGGCAAAAGTAATCCCTCAATTTACATGCATATTACGTAAATAAGATACAACACGATATTCAAAAGAAGATAAGGGATATTTCTTATTTGTACTATGTCATGTAGTAAAAACGAATTGCGGTTTTGAATTGAAAGAAGGCTTTCTCTTGGGGGCAAACTCATCTTTTTAGTAGTTCATCAACGGAAAAACAATAGAAATTAAATCGGAATAGAAAACGACATATTCAACTTCAAACAGTATAACTAACATTGCGGATCGCATCACATGGTCTAAGATAATCAAAATTCATTGAATAGAAAACGTTAATTAAGAAAATACTTTTTGCTTCATAATCTATTCACAATACAACCGAATATTGATTTTCTATTTCCAAAAGGTAAATAGTCTAACAGAGTTTCCAAAGGGCGAGGTCTTGGTTTGTGGCCCTGCATTAAATGGCTACTACATCTCTTCAACTAGATATTCAAACAATTAAACACGTTTATACATAAGTATATTACAAAATTAATTGCGAAAGTGAGACGTACAAAATTCCAGAAGGATTATAACACGTGAAAAATCTTGCATACCGATGACGTATATCCCAACTGAATATCATCTTGCTAGTCCCTTGTCTTGTCCGCATGAATAGAAGCAATCTCGGGGAAAATAAAATACTAACTGTAAGTCTGTAACTACAAGTATGATTTTAAACATGGCATCACACGCAGTGTTGTACATATTGATTTAAGCTTTTGGGTCTGAATGATAAATTAATACGGTTCATCTTGTTTATGGCTCGATTAGGATAATAGTACCGCTTATTTGAGTGGAACAAGATTATGCGTGGTGCCAATATATGTTAGTGAAGTAGTCATGACGAAACGAGAGGTTGTAATATCTATAAAATTTTAGTGACGTAAACAGGTAATTTATAAAACGTGTGTTTACTGATTTTATCAAAAAAAATATAAAACTTTGTGGTCTTAATATTTAAAATATGGACATAACGCAAACATAAAAAAAATTATTTCAGGAATCAAAACCTATATCATAGAGAAATAGTTGTGTAAAGGAAAACAGAAAGCAAATAAGAACTCTCTCAATAAAGTCGATAGGAACCTCAATACATACACCCTAGTAAGTACATTTCATTAAAAAAATGTGTTTTAAGGCTCAAGTTTAACTTCTTTCTCTTTAAACTTTTGCCACAAAAACTTATAGCATGATGAATGAAATGAAAAAACAAACGTACCATTTTCCAGGGAAAACAAACACCAGAGGGAAAGCAACACACAACACATCGCAGAATAAGAGAATCGAGATGGTTTCAGAAAGCAAACTTCTTTACAAATAAATGTATTTAAACTTCCTCAGGACAATACAAGAATACAAAAACATATGAAGCTCCTCAGAGCTCTTTATTACAGAACCAAACAATAAAAATCCCTACATCGGAGAGCAAACCACCGGGAGAGAAAAGAGGATGAGAATAAGTGGTTTTGCTTCCGAAACAAAGTTCCAAGAATCCAGTAAATTTTTCGGTTCCCGATGATACATACTAAAGAACGATAGAACAAAACGCACACAGAAAGTAAAGGAAGTTCCTTTGGGGCAAATCTTGTGGTTAATTTCTCATTCTGCTCTAGACTGGCCAGCTCTTGAGGAGAGGATGATTCCAACAATGAGGCCGTAAAGAGCAAGCGCTTCTGCGAAGATAAGGATAAGAATCATCCCGACAAAGAGCTTAGGCTGCTGAGCATTAGCCCTGGAAAAGAGAAATGCAAATAGACAAGTCAAGCACCAATATAAAAATATATGCATTCAATTGTGAACCTTCATAGGTTGCAGGAGGAGGGAAAAACAAACCTGACACCGGCATCACCGACAATCCCAATGGCCATCCCAGCGGAAAGACCAGCAAGACCACAAGCAAGACCGGAGGAAAGGTGTGCGTATCCATCGAAGAGGTAGTAAGACTTAGCCTTGGGGTTAATACCGGTACTGATGATAACAGCAATAATCAAACCGTAAATACCCAACACACCAGCCATAACAACAGGGACAATAGATTTCATGACCAACTCGGGCCTCATGACTCCCATAGAAGCCACACCAACACCACTCTTTGCGGTTCCATACGCAGCTCCCATACCTATCAATCCAATTGAAAAATTCAACAGATTTAAAACACCATGTCTAAAAGATAAAACAATCCTTATTGGATCCCACAAAAGACCACACCTAACTATAATAGTTTCGTATGCTCAGTAAAACACACAACGGGTTCCAAATATCGAGGAATGCATCAACTCAAATCCAAACAATCAATAGTGATTGTGAACTGGAGCATCAAGATCAAGAGTTATAGGATGAAAACAATCGTTTGACTTAACCAGAATAAACCGGTAAATCAAACCAAGTATTAAATCATCTCATCCCATCCCATCTCAGATTTAAAGCCAAATAGGAATTTGAGTAAACTACAATACAAACGGTGATTGAAAAGCATTGCTAAATCAGATGATCCAATGTCAAAGGCTAATCATATTCAATACATGAGATCAAACCTAATAAAAACTATTTATTAAATCAAATCATACAAGCGATCTGCAAAGCTATGTAGCAAATATCAAGCGGAGTTTACCACCATTTCTCTACCAATTCTACAAATCTAAACACGTTTTTTTCTCAGAGAACAGGAAGACGATCACGAACAACGATGCAGATCAAATGGATTGGGACAACGATTTTGAATGAAAAACAAAAATGATTTGGAATCAGATGCGAATAGAGGGAAAAGGTAATTACAGGAGAAGACGAGTGCGGCTGCAGCGCCGAGGAAACCGAAGAAAGGAGCTGTTTCATCGCCGCTGAAGGTAGACATGTTGAAGTTTTTTGTGTTAATTTTGGATCTCAAATCTCAATATCTGAAATCGGGTCGATGATTGAAATCTGGCGAGAGAGAGATGGAGAGAGATGTGGATGGATGATATATCCCTCTTTTTTATTTATTTATTTCCAATTTTTTGTTTTTTTTTTGTCAGATGAGTGGAAGGGAACAACGTAGCTTGTTCTATTAACAGAGACGACCACGTCATTTTTGGGCCTGGGCCTAGTTGTGCATCACTTAAGCCCACTTTCTAATTTGTTACACGTTGTCCAATCCGGTTTACATTGCGTTTCGGTTTAGCTTTGGCACTTATATTTGAAGGATTTTTGAAAGAGACTGAATTTCAAATCGGTTTACTTCTTCTACTAGCAGCTAAAGAACAACAAATACACTACAGCAAAAGCACAGACAAGGGATTATGTATGACCCACATTGTTACACTGATTCTTCCAAAATTGCAAAAGAAAACACATTTTGCTGGAGAGATCTGAGTCAAGGACTAAAGAAGCTTTCAGGATCCATACTGAGGAAGGAGCCATTTGAGCTATTACCTGCTTCTCAATTCCGCGCCATCAACATCTTCCTTATACTCTTGTCTAAACTTCAAAAAAAAGACACATGAGATGATGTCTTCCTTATACTCTTATATATATAATGAATGACTCACCGAGGGGGAAATTGAGCGTTAACCTCTATGCACTCCTTCTCGGTGCTAAAAACTGCTTCACACCATTACTTTACATAGATGATGTCTTCGTCGGGATCATCCACTCCCCAATCTTGATCATCCTCCGGTGATTCAGATGGTTCTGCTCCCCCTTCGCTCCCTTTCTCAGCTTTTATTTTGTCTAGTATCGCAATTACCTGAAACAATCTCCAATTTCAGTTTCTTGTGATGGTTTTATAAACGCAAATTAGACATCCAAACAATAATCAAAGATCAACTAGGTAATGACTATGTAATGCTATATGTTCTATAAAAGAGATCAATCTATGGATTTGGATTGGCTTTCTACAAACATGAAACCAAAAGAAAGAAAAGTCGAAATCATGACCAGCATCACTAAGACCTTAATAAACAAACTGCAGATTGCACAAGTCTCATAAAACGCAGGAAACATATTACATTAGCAGTGGAAGATAAAAAGAAAAGCCTTACCCTGCTTCCTCTTTCCATGGATTCATCCTCAATAAATCTGACCTCAGGCGTCAACCTCAACTTCATTCGCTTCCCGAGCTCACTCCTAACGTATTTAGCTTTCGATTTCAACCCGGCAATTGCAACGTCTTTCCCTCTATCATCTCCAAACACGGATACATATACTTTCACCACCTACCAAAGAAAAACCATTTCACCTTGTAACATCTCGCCAAGTAGCATATCATATCAGCACACACACAAATGCACAAATTGAACAGCAAAGCCATATAATATAAATTGCTTTATGTCAAGAACTGATAGCAATATTTGGACTTAAACCGCGAAGGCCACAATTTAACATAAGTGTAATCAAAATTCGAGCCAAGCAGAGAAAAGGCATACAATTTTGGAATCATAAATTTCGAAAAGACCCTAAATTTCTACCTTTCATCCACATAAATTACATTTACAGGAGTTCATTACCTGCAAATCATTGGAGACCTCGACATCGCTAATGGTGGTGAGAGAAGAGAGGTAGCGGTCGGCTCCAAGTGCAGCTTCGGGCAAGACGGCGTGTTGCAATACAGTGTCCGTGAGTAGCATGTCGGAGAGCTCCCTCATTATCTGTTTAGCCACCATCTTCACTCGTCTCGGGTTCGCCATACACTTTACGCTCCGGCGCACGGAGAGGTTCGTACGGAGGTTTGCCGGAGCCGTCGATTGCGGGAAGTGGAAAGCCTGCGTCTTGGAACGGAAGGCGGAGACTGGCGGATGGAGGGGGAAGAATAAGTGAGACTGATGGGAGTGGAGCAGGTTAGGCATCGCCACAGTGGATCCTTTAATCTCTTAATTCCTCTGTTCCGTGTTTTATTGGTTTTGGGAAAATGGAGAAAGCCAAGTAACGAAACATGAACAATATCCAGTAGCGATGTCTCTGAAGGGTATAGTTGTGATTTATGCAATAAACGGTGACGTGGCAGAGTTGAATCCACGTAAACCGATACCGATTTGTAATGAAACCAAACTAACCAAATCATAAAAGAACTAGCAATGACTTAAGTGATCTGCCTACTAGTGAATGTATTGTGTAGTTTGTTTCACATCCTGAGCTTTGTATTTCGTTTCTCATTAACTGGGAGACAACATGTGCCAATAGTTACCTTAAAAGAAAAACCGATTATGAAGCAAAATTATGCGAAACCGATCAAGTTTTGCAACGATTGATGTTTTTCGAAAAAAATGGATATGATGTCTCTCATGTGTCACTCACTACAATTTCGATTTGCAAAAACTCTGCTTATGAAATTTGCAATGAAAAAAAAAAAGATTTGTATTCTAAATGAGACAAAAGAACAGAAACCTTTCAAAGATTCATCAGACAAGAACAAGCCCTTGTCCATCCCAGACTCAAAAGTAAAAAATAGTAGATAAGCAGCAATTAGGTCAAATGGATCAAAATTCAACAAGATTTTTCGTCATCATATAACTCCATTAGTACCCAAAATTGTTCACGTGCAGGTCTCGCAGACACTCTATCGAACCCAACCTCCTTCAATGCTGTCGATTCCTCCAACGAGACCATCATCGATAAAATCCCCTCCTCCACGCTTCACCTTATCCTCCGTGGGCTTCACGGGATAGTTCCCTGTGAAGCACGCATAGCAGAAGCTTCTAGAATCTTCCCCCAAATGTTTCTTCAGTGTCTCAAACGACAAAAACGCAAGAGAGTCGCTACCAATGTAATCCCTAACTTCATCAACACTCATCCTATTCGATATCAACTCCTCTGAACTAGGCGTGTCCACACCGTAGTAACAAGATGCAATAATAGGAGGACTCGCGATCCTCATGTGAACCTCTTTCGCTCCCGCTTCTCTCAACAAACGCACAATCTTGGACGAAGTCGTTCCTCTAACAATCGAATCATCCACAACCACAACTCTTTTCCCTTCCAAGACTCCTCGGACAGGCGATAGCTTCAGCTTCACTCCAAAGTCTCTGATCTTCTGAGACGGCTCAATGAAAGTCCTTCCAACATAATGAGACCTGATCAGACCTTGCTGAAACGCGACCCCGGCTTTAGCCGCGTAACCAAGAGCAGCCACCACACCAGAGTCAGGCACGGCGATCACCACATCGCAATCAACAGGTGACTCAGTGGCTAATATCTCACCAAAGACATGCCTAGATTCATAAACAGACCGACCAAAGACAATTGAGTTGGGCAACGAGAAGTAAATGTGTTCGAAAATGCATTGCTTTGGCTCAGGATGAGGCATCAAACACTGAGATTTCACACCATCTTTATCAACAACTAAAACCTCACCAGGATGAACCTCTCTCTCATAAGTAGCCTCAATCAAATCGAGAGCACAAGTCTCAGAAGCAAAGACAACAGCTCCGTTACTTCTCCTACCCATCACTAAAGGCCTAAACCCATGTGGGTCACGAACAGCGACAAGCTTATCCTCAGTGACAAACACCATCGAATACGCACCTTGAAGCTTCTCACAAGCATCAACAATCCTCATGAAAAAGGGTCGAGCTTTAGAAATGGCAATCAAATGAAGCACAACCTCAGTATCAGAGCTAGTGTTGAAAATCGAACCGTTCTCCTCTAGATCGGCTCTGAGTTTGGTGTAATTGACTAAATTCCCGTTGTGAGCAACACCAACAGAGCCAAAACGATAACCCGCCACGAAAGGCTGGACATTTTTGAGCATAGAAGAACCGGCCGTGGAGTATCTGACATGGCCAATGGCGATGTCCCCTGGCAACTGGTCGAGTTTGGATTCGTTGAAAACCTCGGAGACCAAACCAACACCTGTAATGGTCTGAAGAACTTTATCTTTGCTAACGGTTACAATACCTGCACCTTCTTGGCCTCGATGCTGAAGCGCGTGGAGAGCTAAGTAACAGAGGCGTGAAGCTTCCGAGTCGCCGTAGATTCCGACAACGCCGCACTCCTCCCGAGGCTTCTCGTCATAGTCGTCGTTGTCTGCGAGAGGGGCAAGAGGGTGATTTCCGTTTCTCGAGGAAGCAACTCTATGCGGAAGCGAAGGAGAAGAGGAAGAGAGGGAAGCGGGAAGAGGAGAGAAAGAGGAGGAGGAGGAGGACGGTTTAAGGAGTGGATTACGGAGGAAACGGAGAGGCTTAGATGGCTTATTGAGTTTAGCATTGAGAGAGAGGGAAGATGAGATGCTAGAAGTGGCCGCCATGGATGATGATGGTGGAGAGGATTTGAGGTTTGTGAGGACAAAGCCAAACAAATGGCTCTTTTAGGTTTTTTTTTTTAGTTTCGTCTTTAATTTTGTTGAAAGGGTCAATTTGGGAAAAGGGTTTATGACTGAGTATGTATAGCACACGTCAGTGAAGTGACCGCCTCACCCTCGAATCTTTTTCCTTCGCCTTTAATTCTTTGCCCTTTGATATTTCAAAAGAGAATCTCTATTTTATTCGTGGTGGGTCCCGTTTTTGCAATGATCGTTGTTGTACCACTTGAATGTACATATGTATTTTAGTGGCTTACAAGATACTGAAATAGCTCAAGTTGCAAATTTGTAAACGAACCGGATTGGATTCGGGTAAAGTCGGTCCAACCCATAAATTGTTTTGAAAAGATGTTTTGTTGCTTAACTATAGTAAGAGAGGCGACGGCAAGAGAAATGGAATAAATGAATAATTCATAAGGGCTTTTTATTAGGTCCAAAAAAAAACTTAGACGGAGAACACGAAGATCAAAATGTTATCGTCGATTGATATATATAAAAGGGGACGACCGAGAGTTGAATTGAGCAGCTCTCTCTAGGTTACTTTTTATTATGTTCACCACTTTCATTTATAGATAAACCTATTTTGCTAGGAACTTTAACTTCATCGACTCGATAAACTGCGGATTGTTCTATATATTACATGAGCTTTGTGGCTTTGTGTTGGCCCTTTCTTGTGTGTGCTTTAATAAGCTCTACCACTAAAAAAATTTGAGGACGTTGAGAAAGAAAATATAGGCTGAGTAAAAGATGAGAAGATTGTAGTCACGTTTATGGTTGGCTGTTATGAAGCATAAAGGGTGATGTGAGAAAAATCGGAAAATGTTATAGATATTACGATGATCGTTAGTTTTTGTTTAAGAACACAAGAATGTTGGAGAAGATGTTATTAAAACATGAAGCAGCAAATGTCTTCATTTACTTCGTCGTTTACACCAAGAGATTGACGCCAGCAAGGTTTATAACATTTGAGATTAGCAATCAGTCTCAAAACTCGGAGACACCGCGTTCTAAACATAATTTGATGGCTTGACCTAATATGTGCAATACTTTACATTTTATGATGTCTTTCGTAAAGCCGTTAAACTTCTCAAATTATTCCTTTTGAAAAGCTTTTATGTAATATATTACTAATCATTAAACCAAATTTTTTTTTATCAAAACGAGTCTTATGCCAAATTGAAGTTTTTAAGATGGAGATTTTTTTCTTCTTCAGAGTCTCCGTAAATCAATAAGTTTCCTTGATTACAGATTTAACTGACATCAATATTCTTCGGGTGTACTACAATTTTGTCAAACAAGGTTAATTTATTTTTGTTATTTCAGTTTGCTTTCTAATGTATCTTAATTTGGTAGTATGTTCTCTACCGTTTCTGAGATTATTGTCCACTCTTTGGTGGTAATGAGTACTGAGAATGATGTTCATTCACATAAATCGTAATTACCTTTTCTTTTTCTTTTTATTTTAAAATAGAGAAGACCAAAAAAGGGCCTTTGGCATAATACAATGTATGATCCCAATTCATTCCCATACAAAAACGATTTTGTCCAACAAACGTGTCCAAATCAAGACTAGTAAGGCCTGACTACCATTTTGAGAAAGCAGTTTTAATTCCCCAAATCAAAAGCGATATGGGCTTTCTTAACAGTCGTGACAGCCCTTGTCTTCAAAATGTTAAGGAAATAAAGTAAAAACAACAGATAAACTATTAAACTTGCATGCATCAAAACATCTGAATATCTGTTTTGTTTACCTTATTTAAATATATAATTTATTCTAACGAGAAGTTTTTTTTGTTTTTGTAAATTTTCGTTGATACTTATCAGTAAACATTAAAATAAAAAACAATAAAAGAATTAATATGTGCGGATACTTTCTTTTTAAGTCACATTTCACTGTATATAAAAAAATTATTGCTGTTGATTTTGTTCTATAAGACAGGGATAAGAAACACAAAAATAAAAAAGAGCTCAGAAGAGCCGAAATAAAATAAAATAAAATGATTGCCATATATAGAGAAATTTCAATATCATAGTTTGACGAGTGCAATTGCGACATTTAAGCAAAGGTCAAGGGTTATTACGAAAACCCTACCTGACCTTTAAATACCTGACGCTCCCCCTCAATATTCCTCTGCTTGCCGAAACTATTATTCCCAAAAACTGGAAAACGCAACGCCTAAAATGTTTTTTCTTTAACCTTTTATTCGCTTTTTATCTCTCTTTCTCTCCCAACTTTTCCCTTCATAACATTCTCCGGGAAGCAGTCTCTATGGGGAAGAACAATAAGATAGGAAGCGTGGTGCGGATCCGTCAAATGCTGAAACAATGGCAGAAGAAAGCTCACATCGGATCCAACAGGGACCCTGTTTCCGACGTACCTCCTGGCCACGTCGCGGTTTCCGTCGGCGAGAACCGTCGGAGGTACGTCGTCCGTGCGAAGCACCTCAACCATCCCATCTTTCGACGCCTTCTCGCGGAGGCGGAGGAAGAGTATGGATTCTCCAACGTTGGTCCGTTGGCGATCCCATGCGATGAGTCGTTGTTCGAGGAGATCATTGGGGTCGTGTCTCGCTCCGAGTCTTCGGGAAGAGACAATCCGGCGACGTTGGAGGATATCCGGAGATGCAGCCACGTGGGGATAGCGAAGAATGTGGAGTATTTATGCGAATCTCGCCCGTTGCTTCCTGGAATTGCTGAGAAGTCTGTATGCTGAAGGACAAACCGGAATCTTTGGAATTTGCAAAACCGAAATTGATTGAAACGCTTTGGTTAGAGAGAATTTTTCAATCTCTAATTAGAGATTTGGTTTCGTTTTTTTAAAAAGGTCTTTTTTTTTTTAATTTATGTTTCGTTTTGCTAATTTTATGATTCTAGTTTGACTGGGGAATTAAGGAGATGGCAATTAGGGGTTTGATTGGTTTTTTTTTTCTTGGTTTATCGCTAATGTCATCCCAGGACTGGAAAAAAGATTTGAAGGAGATAGTGTTTGGAGAGAGAGCCTCAGTTTTTGATTTTAGATATTTTGGATTTGGTCAAAAGATCCTTATTTATTTCTTCTGGCTATTTTCATTTTGTATATTCAAATTTCTGGATTTTAACTGAGGGAATAATAAATGAATTTTTAAATGTTGCTTGTTAATCCTTTTTCTTTATTGGTTAAGTACTTGTGACATTTATCTTCATTTTAATTAAAATATCTATTATTGAATTTTTTTGCCAATAATTCAGCGAGCCAATCTAAAGAAATAATATATATATATAGAATATCTAGATTAACTAATATTTATTTTTAAATTATACAATAATTGTAATTCTTGTTATCGAAACTCTATCAACGAAAAACAGAAAAACGTATATCCATTTCTTCATTATCCAGTGTATGGCTAAGAGGAAATTAAATCCAATATTATAAATACATGAAATTTGTTTTTAGGTAAATATTGGGACAATTGTTTTTCTTTTCGTTTTTTCACAAATTACAATAAAATCTAATTTGCAATCTACTCGTAAATTTTTATGTTATTTTCAAACATACCAAATAAGATTTTTATTTTCTTTTAACATACTAAATAAGATTATTAATATGAAGTAATACTTCTGCAATTTGTAAGAAAAGTATAATATAAATGATTTTTCGTCATACATTTTTTTTGGACATCTATAAATTTTTTTATTTATATGTGTGAAACATTTATAACATCATTATTATGAATCATACTGAATATGGGTTTACAGTTTACTTGTAAACAAAAACGAGGGAATTTGTTTCTTTTCCTCATAATTGGAGGACCCGTATGATATTTAAAATTGTATCTCTCAACCTGACCAACATTATAATATAATTTAATTGGTACGGTATACGTGGTACCTCCACCAAAGCATCTCACCTAAATGTGACGCTGATTTAACAGTTAAAGAATCTCCCACTTACATTTCTCCACCTTTTTTTTTGGACAATCATTTTCTCCACCTTCTAAGAATAGAAGAAACCTATGGCTTTAGTATGAGTCTATGAGAATGTTTATTTTAATCAATTAAATACGTTACAAAGATCATTTCGAACAACGTAAGCGTTGTGAGAACCTGAGAATTTGTCGCTATTCCTAGATTAAAAACTGATCATTGATATTTCGTGCTAAATTTCAAGAGGAACAACATAATTAAAAGTCATCCAAATTAACACAGGCAACTATACGTACATTCAACAAACAATCATGTGGTTGTTAATTAATTAATTTATAATAAAAAATACACAGAGCAAACAAAAAGTGAGTAAATAAATTAAATTGATCTGAGTAATAATTGTGTATATGACTGCCTACTTAACCTTTGAAACCGCTTAAAACTGATTGACTAGATATGTATAACTACAACGCTTAATTCCAATGCTTAGAAGATAAATTGCTTGAGGGCTGTAAATGTTTTTTTAGAACTTTAGGAGAAAAAATGGTATTTGGATATTCGACTAATATTAAAAATGAACCAGTATTGAGATTTGATAAAAATAGTTGACGCATTGATATTGTGCTTTTAGTAGACAGCCATATCTAAGTAAATCATCTGGCTGTTGCGTGAGTATTCATCAAAGCACTAAGCAATCTAATAACTTTACTACTATGTACTGTGTTATCTTTTTAACATTTTAGTTAGTAACCTCTAAAAACAAATAGTCATATGGTATTGTTCTACCGTAAGAATGTTAACATTGAAGAAATTCAAGACCCGCAAGTATGATAAACATTGAATGCGAGGCCTTTTAACATAATTGATCTAACTATTGATGAAATTGAAAATATATGATCTAATATTAGAAATCGTATATTTAAAAGCTTTCAGTTAAGGATTCATTTTAAAGTTTTGCTGGTTTCTACTTTCTACGTTTGTTTTAAAAAACAAACACTGTATGATTTCTATGCAATTCTTATCAATCATTTCAGTTTTTACAACCAATAGAAAAGCGTTTTGTGACCAATTAATTTCTTTATAATGGGGACATTTTCGTATTAACATTATCGACATTGTTTTCGCTAATGGAAGCATTTAGTTTTTTTTTTAGCTAATCTCATTTCTTTATTCTTTGATATTGTTCTTTTATCAACCAACGATCATAAAGCTAATGATAATTTTTGAAAGATTCGACTTGATGCACTTCTACCAGAAATTAGTAAAATACGGAACCGATCTGGATTTGTTTCAAAGTCTAAAATTGGTCGAACCCGGACAAAAAAATGTCGAGAGATTAAATGTAGAATCTGAATCTAAATTTTAGAAAAAGAACAAGTATAACCGATCATTTGGTCTGAATATTTCAAACTCTTTCAACCAATCAAATCATCCAACCGAAATTAAAAGTCGATAATTACATTAGGGAGTAATTGAGCAAGTTGAATTCAGACGTTTCGTTACCTACTAAAGCAAGACACTATTTGCTGTAGATCGTTCGATGAGTAGTATCTGTCGTCATAGATCATAATCCTTCTAAATTATTATGCTTTGCTTTTTGAAAAATGGTCACGAGAGATCATAGTGTCTGCTAAATTATTAACTAACAAATGACATTCGTTGATTTGTTAATAACAACTTGCAAATTTTTTATCCACCAAAATAATTTATATAGTTACAATATTTATTGGTAATTGGGTTTCAAAATATCATATTATTCGGTTAGTATAGTGGATTATATTCCAATGCGAATCTCCTTTACTCATCGTTTAATTAATAGACCAATCCATAGTTGTTTGATTATGTTGATATAAGTTTTTTTAATACAAGGCTCAACTGTACGACCGTAGAGTAACAATATGAGTATGTTGTAATGGTCAAGTAATGTCATACAATTAGAAAAAGAAACAATTTTGCTTAACGCTAACGGTAGGATCTAAAACTAATTAATAATCCATATAGTATTCTTTCATACTAGCATTTTTTTTTGTTCTTCCTAAAGTATTTTTGTTTGTTAAAGTGTTTCTCGCAGTATTGCGCTTGACTAGCGATTACGTGCTGTTGCAATCGCCGCAGACGATGGATATAAATATACAAAAACACACAAAAATACATTAGTTATGTTGGCAAATCAATAGAGCTCGGAATGCGTGATAAAATCTTGCGTCAATTTTCGAAATCAACGACTATTCAAAACTAGAGATCCATTAAAAAGCGTGATTAATCTTGCATCAATTTTATAATACAGCAGTTATACTAATGATTTAATATTGGGGCATGGGAGGTCTAACCTTTATCGATCAATTAAACAAATATTTAATTACAGCTTTAATTAACTGTACGGAATAAGGAAAAGCCGTAGAAGAAGGAATCGTTTAATTGCGCATGCAGTCCATATAAAATGCTGACTTTAAGAATGATTAAGGGGCGCCATATTTGGAAACAGCTCAATATTAGTAGTAGTATTTGTAAGGTCTTTTTATACAATTACTTCCATTAGCATGCAGCGAGTCATTATCTTTGCTTTATACGTAGGAGTGTATGTTTATATATATAAACGTACGTCTGTAAATTATAGATGGGAATTTATTCAGGTCCTTTTCTCTGCTTTATACTAGTATGTGTTTATATCAATAGATTTTGTACATTGTAAATAATTAAGTAGATATTTTTAAAGTGAATTCAAAATTTCCAATGTTTAGCATTTGTATAGGTGATATAAAGAAGTCAGCGCTTGGTTGGTTGAGTAATGAATCATCTTTCACTAGTGCATGTATACACTATTGTGGAATTCAATGGTGATATAACAACACCAAATTTAGTTAAGTTTTGGTATAAGAAATTTATCCAAATGGATATAGAAAGAGACTGTTGAAAAAACAAAAACAAAAAGGATATAAGAGGAGGAGAACTTCTAGGTGTTGAAAAAATAATCTGTGTTAATTATATATGAAGTATGCAAATTATAACTCAACTCAAGAACCCCTCAATTTTGGAGAGTGTATATAATAGAAGTTATGATCTTTTTCATTTGCAAGTTTTCTACGTCTTTGTATTCAAATTTTTCAACCCCACGATTGATACATTAATTTGAGACACTTAAATAAAAGATACCGACTGATCTTTAAATGTTCTTTTTTAACGTAGATTAATGTTGAAACTTTACTGCATAATTAATACTTATCATTAATGATTATTAATTTAGTTATGTAAGAACAGTATAGAGTGTTTGCTGTTTAAGGAAAATAAACAGTGCCTGCAAAAAAAGAAGAAGCAATTAGTGTGCTTAGTGCGGTCGGCACGAATACGGAGTAGTATAAACATGCATTACCGACAAATTAGTAAGTACTATAAAACATTGATGAGAAAATAGTTGTTATATACTGAGGTATTTTCTCGAATTGAATATGCCGAATTAGCCATATTTACATATATACAGATTTCTGTTCAAAATATTGGCGGCCTAATTTCCGTTACAAACACCGTTAAACAAGTATGTGATGAACGTTTCCGAACTAATGGATCTTATTGGCATTTAAATCTTTTTCCCCTTAATATTAGAAACTTTTTTTCTTCAAACGAATGTAGAAAAAATTCGTATCTGGTTTCCGTACATAAAAGTACCCCACATTCTCTGACAAACCCATGTTCAAGCATGCACTTTCAAAAGCTTATGTATCATACTATCATTCATATGATTTGACATATAATCTTCTTTCTTTTGGAACCCTAATTATTTAGCTATCACTTGAAAGTATAAATTTTTTGATTATGTTTATAACAAAGTTTAGTCCAAAGTTAAACACCTTTATTTGTGTTTAATGCTTAAAATGTACTGACGTCTATGAAAGATACTTGTATACTCTTTTTTTTTTTTTGGGGACAAGTTGTATACTCATTAATTCTTTTGTTATAGGAGGTAAATGACAACAACGAATTAAATTGCGCTAGAATCAATAAAAAACTATAGGAAAATAGTAAACAAATAGAGGAATAATTATTCTTGCATCAATCAACTTCTCTCACAGAATCAAGATCTGCGAGGAAAACATTACAAGCTTCTTTTTACAGATCTAAACCCATAGAATATCTATCTCATACGGGTTTCTTTCTTGTTAGACGAGTAATTAACTCGTAAAAAAAACCCTAGATGGGCTTAAAAATTGAAGAGAAAAAATAAAAAAAGAGAAGAGATGCTATATTTTTTTTTTGTAAAGAGAAGCTCTGCTTCTTCTTTAACCATCTCCTTCTGCTTCTTCTTCAAATGGCTTAACTTAAAATATCATCGGATCATGGACGTTAGGGTTTGAAAGACGAGTTCATCACAAGGAATGGTGAGACCCATGTCGTGATCGAATCCAAACTCTTCCTCAGCTCGTCTTAAGAGAGATTGGAACTCAGGGTGAGTCAAGAAGGAGATCGGGACAATGTATCTGCTTCTGTTCTCTCCCACATAGACAGGGAAGTGTCCCTTTGGTACGTCGAGTGGAAGGCAGTCTTCATCGTAACCTCCTCCATTTTTCTTCCCTAAGCTGGAACATCTCTTAAGAATCTGCTTCAGCATTGCTGTTTGAGTGAGTTTTGAAGATTTCTTCATTATAGCCATCTGTTTGGCGTTTTGAGAGAGAAAAGCTTTTGGTTGTGTTTGGAGAGAGAGAGAGAGAGAGAGAGTGAGAGAGAGAGAGAGAGAGAGAGTTATGGAGAAGGAGATGGGTGGATATTGAGGAGTTGAGGAGTATATATTTATAAATCAAGATTTTTTTATGTCTATGTGTCTGTACATATTTGTGTGGGTAGAGAGAGATGGACATGAAGACATGTGCATATGTGTGGAAGGAGAAGGTGGGAGCCAAAATGGCAAAGGCCAGCTGAGGATTTAATTTCATTGTTGGTCCTCTTTGTGACATTGTGGCCCCTGTTGATCTCCTGGTCCTTACCAAGATACACCATAAATACTATATCCTTTTTTGATATCCTATTTCCTATTTCTCGGTTTAAATATTCACCTCAAAGTTCAAACACGTATGCGTGACTACTTGTATAAGAATAATGGGCAAACAAAAGAATCACTTATGTTTTTATTTTCCTAAACTCAATACTATCCCTATACGTGACAACCACACCCTTCTCCGCCCTTCTAAATCCGTTACTTTCATCTAGATGATAGTATACTAGCTAGCTAAACTGAGATTTATTATAGTATCATTATTATAATAAATAAATATTACATCACCTTTCTAATTAACTTAACATACTAATACCTTATAAAATATAAATGTGACAAATCGAACAACTTTTTTTATTTATACGAAGTTCGGTTTCATTGGACCATAATTTTGTTTCTGGGATATGCGATGTGTCATATTAGTTGCAGGCTTGCAGTGGCCAATGGAACTTTTTTTTTTGTGCCAATGGAACGCGACTCTAATCTAAATTTGCGATTGCGTCTTCGAACGGCTAGGTGAACTACCTTCACTACTAAGTTTATATTATTTTAACACATCAATATTTGATAGATCTGTATATGATATTTTACTTAGGATGATAGATAGGCATCTATCGAATTTGCTTTGGGGAACGCAAATGAGCATGGGAAGGTTGCTCTTGGGAATAAATATAGAGTAAGCACCAGGTTGAAAAAATATTTTCATTAAAAGAACCAGAAAATTATTTATAAGAATATTCGTGTAATATGTATGTATGATATATAACATGTTAAATTCGACATTTCGAAGAAGCATCTCGTAATCTGCTATAAGAAATAATTGGCAAATATATATAATCGACTGTTGGCACTTACGATAATTTTTCACTCTTTATCACAATATGACAATTTGTAGTTGTTAACTCTTTTTATCGTTAGAAATAAGCTAAGAAGAAGTCTTCTATACAGTTGTATAGTTGTTAAACAGTTAAAAACTGTCATAGTTGCTATAGCTAGACTACCCTATATTTCTAATACAACGTACATATTGTACTAGTTAAACCATTTCCAACCCTACTTTATCTTTTATTTTATTAGAGTAAAAGTAGTAAATATATTCCAATTTTATTTTATTTCTAACTCTAAAATAAAGTAAAAATTGAGATTATTCTAAATATAGAGTAAAAAGTAGAGTTATTCTATTTTTTATTCATTATTTTATTTTATAGTAAAAAATAGAATAGGGTTGGAACAAAACTAAACTCTATTTTAAAATTATTTGAAGTAAAAAATAGAATTATACATTGGAGTTGCCCTTATCACATAAGTGAATACACATTTTATATATTAGGTATTTATTTGGACTGGTTCCCTAAAGAGAAATAGTAATGTGAAAAAGAAGATTCTCCTATCAGAAGTAATTTTTGCGTTAACTACGTAGTTACTAGTTACTGACCTACTAGTTCTTAAGTGACAAAAAGGAAAATAAAAAGTTACTAGTTCTTATATAAAATGCTGAATATGTGAATGGCAGAAGAAAATGTACACCTGTCTTCTCTCTCTCTTGAGAGGTGTCATTGAAGAGCGTAAATCACGGACTTTGGAATGAGTAATGTACTGAAGAGTACAAAGCAGAAGAAGAGTGTTTGGAGTGTTGTTAAATGTGGTTCGTGAGAGTGTGCCTGTGACACTTACAAACAAATTTCTTTTTCCTTTTCTTTGCAGACACCCATGTGCCTCTTTCATTGTAGTATTTTTCTTTTCCTTCTCTTTCATTCTTAATTTTTTATTTTTTAAATCATCTATTTTTTATTTCTCTGTTTTCTGATCGTTTTTCTTTTCCAACGGTAGGTTGCAGTTAGTCCCCAGCCTTTCACTTTTCTTTTTCTTATATAAACAAACTTAAAGAATATTCTGAAAAACGCGTCTTGGTATTTACAAACGAAAAGAAAAGGAAATCTATTTAGGACACACAAACAGCTGAAAACAGGTCTGAGTCACCTTTGAAGTAAGTTCACTTCACAGCACGGTGTCCGAACTCGCTCTCAAGTACAATCATGCAAAACGGAAATACCTTTTGCAAAAGGAGCTTAATTTTGGTTTTCATTTTCTGTGTGAGATTTCACTGGTAAATGATGGCCTGTCTTCTTGTGAATGTTTTTTACTAGACTCGAACCTGTACGATTTCGATTATTAGAAAACGATTAGATCAGCAAAGAAAATGATGCATATCCTAAACTTTAGTTATTTTTAATATCAGCTAGACTGTTTTGTTTCGTTTGAAAAAAAAAGATTTGAGTAGTTGGACAGTGTGTTTCAAGTTTCAACCTATTTTCATTAAATTCCTTTAATTCGAATTCCATGAATAAGAGTAGTTGAACAAAGAAAATTCGACGAGAAACTTCAATTATATGAGAAAAGCTTCATGTCTTTTATCCACTTTTCTTCGAACCAAGGTAAGGTAACGCTGATGAAACTTCCGATGGATGTCTCATATCTACCTATACTGTTCGTAAGAATAAACTGAAATACTTTTAAAATAAATCTCGTAGATATATAAATGGTTCTATAATATTATAAGATCTTCACACTGTTAAGTAAGAGAAAATCTTGCAGATTATTATTCTAAGATATATGCAGGACACTTTCGCACTCGTTTCCCGATATCTTTGACTGAAATATAAAACAAAAAATACTGTGTTTAATTTGCATGAGAAAATAACTATTGCGGATTCATAATCGAAGTCGAAAATTCATTCTAAAACTTAACTAAAATTTGGCTCGATTAGAATATTCTTTTATACATAATTTGAATATATATACCCGCGGAAAGAAAAATATAAAACCTAAATCTTATCCAAAAATGATGCGTACGTACGTGTAATGCTCTGACGCCTTACCGTTGTGTGCTTGTTATGATACACTCCCGTTCAATCTATTTTCTCATATTACGTACCCCGAAAATTGCTGATATTAAGATATTACCGTAAAAAATATGCTTACGTTTTGTGCCTCAAAGGCTCCAACACACAAGCTTTTCAAGGTTATTTTTTGTCCTCAAAAGTTGGCTTCTTTCGTTTGAAGATGAGACGTTGATTTCAACAGAAATATCATTTTACAAACCTATACCGCATTTAAGTGAAAGAAAGAGAAAAAAGTTCCACAGAATATATTTTCCATAGTCGACGGGATTGGTTTAGTCACAAAACTTCGTAAGCTGGGTAGTCATATTCTAAAATTGATTATTAATAGTATTAAAGAAAACATGGTTTTGTCTTAAACAATCCCATATGCACTGTCGTGGGAGCTACGACCCATGCGTTAGGAGCCACCTATGTCACTTAGGTCCTAATCATTTTTTTCCTAATTAATCGACTCTTAATTATTATATAAATATTTGAACCTTCTTTTCGATAATTGGTGAGATCAACATTTTTGTATAGAATAATGTATTAGATACATATTATTATTTTTTAAATATCATTTAAACAATAAAAAAATGGCAATATCTAATTGCAATTTTCTCATAACTAGATCTGAACAGACAAACTTCATTCCTTTCATTTTTTATTATTAAAAACAGAACACATTAAAGTATGAAAGGCAAGGCTATGCTAATTAGTAGTCTTGGTCTTTAAGACGGTTGAAGAAATGTTGTTGATATACAATCTATCAACATATCATTCTGTATTTAAGTTTTATGTGGTTGATAACTTGATATAAAGGCAACGGAAGAATCTGTGCTAGGTGCTTATAACCGATACAAGTTATAGCCGATTAAGGAAAATCCGGACTCTACACCTTATACTTATACGAGACTTGGGTTTAATTAGGGTTTATATCGTTCACCCAAAAGAGTTTCGGTCTAGTGTAACTTTAATGAAATTAAAATCACAAAATCCCAAATAAGAAAGACGAATATCCAAAGGATGGAAGAAAAATGTTCGTAGAAAAAAGTAACGAGACGTAGAGGTACGTAGGTAGTCATGCATTTTATTTGGTTGCTTTGCATGTTCTGTGTCACAGAATGGATCGTGGGAATACGTGATTGAAACAAGATGACCATGAGCATATGGCCCATAGTGTTTTTTTCTTCTTTTCTTTTCAAAATTAGTAATTATTCTTTTTTATATATATTCTTTCTTAATTTCTATTGGCTAGTACAGCAAATCAATTGAATGGATTATTTTGTATAGTGAATGTTGTCTTTCTTCGTTGGTGGTGTTGTTCGATGGTGACATCAGGGTCAGTGTAAGCACATGAACGCCATGTTACTCATTCGCCCCTTTCATTTCTTACTTAAACAACTTTTTTTTTTTTTGTCATAAATCCGTGTTGTGTGAAATTGATGCCTTTAAACCATACAAATTCAAATCGTAATTACATTAAAAATCGCTAGCTATTTATTATTTTCAGAAATATGTGATATCATATTTTTAGTGTTAGAAAAATACACAAAATATATTGAATATAATTTTGTATTTGCGATCATCACCTGCATGTATTTTAACGTACGTCAAAATAATTAGAAAGGTTTTTAACTATATTAATACAAAAAGATGAAAACCAATAGTCTAATACTATATTTGAAATCTTTTTTGAATCGAATATAAATGAATTCAAACCACAGAAAATTTTACAATGAATGCTCAACTTGTTTGTTTTATAGGATTTTTAATTAATACATTGAAAATGAATTATAAAAGAAAAACTAGACTTGTATGTTGCTTTAGTTATCGTTACAAGGATCATGTGGCAAACTACAAAGTTAGAATCTCATCATATGTATGATCCCCGTGGTACGGATTGAGCTTAATATTTTGAATTGTTATTTGTTTATGGCTTTATTGCTGTTCCATTAACAGATTGAACAACGTTTCTATTTTTTAACGTCGGTTAGTTCGGTGATGTAACAAACTACGAGCATGAATGCACGATAATGAGCTTGTGCTTACGGCAATTTTGCATATTTTCCTATAGAATTAAAACATGTGTGCACATTGAATTCATCGATTTCGAGTGAAAAACATATTACACTATGAAGTCACGCGCATCTTACTAACTATCAATTATAGTTTTAGTCTAGAAAAACCCATGAATTTTGAGATATAAGTCGAAACATATTGATCTTAATTTCAGGATATATGTTCTGAAACATGAGATATACTCGTATATTTGTATTCTAAAAATTGTCAAATATTCATCAGCATAAGAGCTAAACTAAATCTACGGGTGACTCGAAATCTGTACGTGTGTATAAATATATCCTCTGTTTTCCATCTCCCACTGCCTCGTCTTATCACATGTTCGTGTCCGATGATCATGAATAATGACATTGCGAATATTTACCGCTGCATCAAATGATAACAAAAACATTTATTGGATTGGATTGAAATGTATTAGAACAGCTAATTCAGGACCCATACGATCCATCTCATATGCGTCAGTGTTTATATCCAGCTAATGTGTGTACGTTGAAGGCGTACGTCAAAAAGATGTCGTTGCTTCTTGATTTCTATGATGTGATGTTGTCTGGGTCGCATTGATAAGGTTTAAAAATATAATCTGGAAAACTAAAATATTATATATATATATATATAATAAATAATTACTATAATTCACTTTGACCTACTAAATGAATGGTCTTCCAGTCCTCTTTGATCTACTGAATGGATTTTATAATATTACTGACTGCTTCAGCTAGTAAATGAATATAAAACCAAAATAGATTTGGTTCGGTTTGGGAACCGCTCGGTTTAGATAATTAATTATCGCATCTAAATAGAGCCTTTTGCGGAGATTTCGGATGAGAAGTAGATCAATGGTGCGTTGATGTTAAACATAAGGATGCCACGTATCTACAATGACATTTATTGTTTTGTTGCATTTAGTTTCATCTGCCGATCTGCGTACGGTGTGGTATGAGTAATAATTTTCATAGTTCCCTTATCCCTACGTTAATATAGTAAGTTAGTAAAAGGAGAGAGAAATAAACATTGATCAATTTCCCTCACATTGTATTCCGATTTCTTCTCATTGGGTATTGGTGAATCTTTGTAATAATCTTCGAGTTTTGGTTCCTCTCTGGTAAAATGCAGTGTAAAGAACGATAATTCCATAAAGTTTCTAGGATACTTTAGTCCAATAAGCTAAATTCTTGGGCCAATGAGCTATATGTCCAGCCCAAAGTTAAGTGTATCCATTCAAAATTTGATTTATTTTTCCTCCTACATGTTCGAATAGAGGTCCCCCCCCCCTCCCTTTGTTTGGTTAAACCATACGTCGTTTGACATATTCTACTCTTCTCGAAATGGCAATATAAATTACTGTTTCGGGGCTAGAATTATGAAAGTTATTATCTTCTTCTAACACAATAAAGAGTCTCATATCTGTTGATTCATATTTGAAAAGTTGTCATATATCAAACGCTCCCTCTATAATTTGGTGGGTCACATCACATGCTCTCTAATTATTCCATATGAAAAGCCATTATCCGAAAGAATAGGTATAATAGGTGTAAAGCAACGAAAATGAAATCGCGCGCAGAAACATGGATATCCACGAATGGACCGTCGCAAGATCTTCCAATAACATTTAGCTTTTTTAGGTCAAACGTAGAGAGTCAGTGAGTTGATGATGAAGCCCTCGTGTTGTATGTAGTACCTGCCAAACACTAACATACTCAAATCCACCCAATTAATAAAGCTTCGAAGCGCAATAATTTTATTCGCCTTTTTGACCTCAATTATGTCAAATACGGTCAAACGTTCACGAGGACATAACAACAATAATAATTGGACGTTTCGTTTTTCTATTTAATCTAAATAATTTGTATGAATTGTTTTTTATATTGAAAAAGAACAGAGCTATCGAGTGCTTTCATGCACATTGTCAAGTTAGAGATGCATCTAGCTAAGTCATATGTGGTCCATGTGAATTTTTCTCGTTTGAATACTTGAATATATTGCTTAGCAAACAAAAAAAAAAACTTGAATATATATTGACTAATTCTCGTACGTAAATTTCAAAATATTGGAATGGATGTTGATGTAATTTATAAAAAAACCATTATGACATGTATTTTTAACTTCATTTGCAACATTTGTTTGGAATCATATATATTGGAAACACTCACATTTTTTCATAAAAGAAAAATCGAGTACTACTTGACGCCGAAAATTGTACAAATTCGGTATGGTGATCTATGATTCAGCTGAAACGAAACAAACAAAAAAGAAATTAATAGACACAATATTAAAACATTGATATCTTATTCATTTTAAGAATATTTGAAAGAAGTCACTTTATTTAATTTCAGCAGTATAGCCACTTTTAAGAGAAAGCATGACATATGAGGTGGTACATATATAGGGACAGTCTTTACACTGATAATGAGAAACAACTAAACAAAAAAACATTAGTTGCACTCGTCTCAAACAATTTTGGATTTTGTCATTTAGCTTTAGTTCACAAAAAAAAGAAGAAGTTCATTTAGCTTTTTTCGTTATTGCTTTTTATGGGTACGTTCAATTCACCTCTTTATATGCAGCCATTATCTACAGTGGCTGCATCAAATGCAGGTGCTTTTGTTCCCAAATAATTTAATTAACGCCTTTGCACGGCTGAAAAATATCGACTTGACTATAGATATAGAAATTATATAAAATTTTAACAAATGTGCATTTTTCTTTATGTTCTTCAGGAATTACAATTTTACCTTGAACTCAGACCATATCTTAAGTTAGTTATTGAGAATATTTTAAGCCGGACTAAAGTGCCTTCAAGTTATAACAGGACCGGACCGAATTAGCGTGACTGAAACCATCACATAGTATCACATATATTGTTGACCGTGGTTTTTTCTTGTTTACTATTTAAGATGGGAAACATTTATTGGATCCTCTAAATCTAAAAATGCCAAAAAATTTGGTAGACAAGTAGCCAAATGGTTCCTGCCCTTTCATATTCATAGCTGGTTTAGGGATAGTCTCAAACCTGGAACGAATTAAAATTGTCCAATACTATGTGCTGTGGATTATTCCAACCTGTATAGAGAAACGGTGCATGGGATAATTAATCAGAATTCATGTATGATTTATTCTCTACTTCTTGCATGTGGGTTGTGGCCTATTTGAAAGTATGGGACTATGATCGATCGTATACCTCACTGCACAAACCAAGAAAGTCCTAATTTGAAACAGTTTTCTTAATATGGTACGTCAAATCACTCAGTTTAATTATTATCTAGTAAAGCATTGTATACATCCAATTTCCGAACACACTATTTTTTCTATATCTATGGAACGTCTTTATCAAAAGTAATAATTTCATACAAGTTGATTGTCATGTTTCTTCTTTCTTATTTTGGTTCTATTCATAAGGGATGGTAGGTTGTTATAATTCATCTTCCGGAATGGTAGGGTCTTATAAACATGTTTCACCAAAAAGAAAGAAAAAACAAAGTGGTTTCTAAAAGGACAAGGCATAAGCATGTGAACTTCATCCGATAGCTCCACCTGATATGTTCCTCAAACTATTACTCTCGAGTGACTTGCGGTCACAAACTCTTCTAGTTTCCCTATATATACTTTACACACTTTGAGAAACTTGCTTACAAACTAACCTAATCCATTTCTGTAGAAGCTCAAGATAGGATCAGATATTCAGCACTTAAGATTTTTTTCTTTTCTCAAGATCCCCCTTTTTAGTTACTTCCATTAATCCGTAAAGATGGGTATTCAGTTGATTGGACTGTCTCACGCCAAACAAAAGCTTCAAAGAAGCTTATCAGCGAGAATCGCTAGCCTCTTGGCCATTTCAGGTACTAATAATGTCCCAAAGGGTCATGTGGCCGTCTATGTGGGGGAGACTTACCAAAGGAAGAGATTTGTGATACCTATATCATATTTAAATCATCCATTGTTCCAAAGTTTGTTGAACCTCGCGGAAGAAGAGTTTGGGTTCGATCATCCCATGGGAGGTCTAACAATCCCTTGCACCGAAGATTACTTCACTGCTCTAGCTTCTATTCTAAGTGGTTCATGATAAGGGAGCTCACGGATCATCACAACATTCATTTAAGTTTATTTATACAAATATATATTGTGTTCTTTTTCTTTAATGTATCCAGTGAAGAGAATAACTCGAGATTGAGATACTAAGTGAGTCTCTTTCAATTTTGTATCTAAGAAGATCTTGTGAGTTCTTTTAACCATTCCATTTGTAAAAAATTCAATTCCTAAAAAAATTAATTCTAAGATTCTTTTCTATGTCGATTTTGTTTACTTTTTCTATAGTTATATAGATTAGACATTTGCTAAGATTTGTTCCTAACATATATTAGTAATTGTAAAAAGATTTCTATTACAGTAGTTTAGATACATGTACCCAGGTTGACGTTTTGTAACAATATTTTCGATTTTATTTTAAAGTACCAGTAAACGTAGTAGTGAAATAGTTAACACAAAAAACTACAATTCTGTAATACTGTAGAAAGAGTCATTTGTGTTACAAGATTAGATTTCCAGATTGTTTTTTTTTTAAATATGAAAAAACTTAAAACAAACTAACTATTTCTAATATTGGTACGACAAAAATATAATTTCCCCAGCTATTTTTTTTTCAAAATTTTATCTTATACATTTTGGTTTCAATTTAACTGTCGCTTGCGCTAACGAAAATAAATAAATCACCTTACCGAACTGATGACCAAATCAAACAAATACTAGTACACTTAAAGAGTAATTTAATAACATTTAGTTTTAGGCTTTTAGCAAATATGTATTTAAATTCGATTCAAACGAGAAGTAACGTCAATGAAGACATCTTCAGCACAAGGGATAGTCAGATATTTTCTCAAATGATCTGTGCCAAATTCATTTTCGGCTTGATGCAAAAGAGCTTGGAACAAAGGATGTTTCAAATAATAGACTGGAACAACAAATCTCTTCGTCTCTTCTTCGACTTCTCCAACGTATATCGCAAAGTGACCTTTTGGTACGTTGATTATATGTCTTAAACGCGATATCTTCTTAAGAACTATCCTCTTTGCTTGAAGAACTATGTCTTTGAACTGAATCATATCTATATTTCAAATTAACTAACTTCTTTATAGCTTGAAAGGAGATGCATGTGTAGATGCTACATGTAATTTATAGGGATGAAGGTTGTTGTTTTAGTAGTAGTTACTCAATGTTATAAATATTAAAAGATTTGATAACATATATGAATACGTAATTAGAATAAATAATAGTGGATTTACAAGTATCTAAAAATATATATTATGACATGATTTGTCTTTTATCTCTAAATTTAAGAATTAAATACAATCAGAAATACTTTATGAATTTACTAATTAAAAACTTAGATATCTAGTTGAAAATGATCTTATCCAATTCTTCTAAATTTTTGAGTCTATTAATGAAAAAAAGAAAATATATATATATATATATATCTTTCCTACTTTGAATTGTTTTATATATGTTTAAGTAGACATTTTATTGAGAATTTTGAATTTACCGATTTGTTTTATATACGTTTAAGTAGCCATTTGTTGAGAATTTTGCATTCACCACTAGTCACAAATTCACTATAATTTAAATATTACTTACCAAAAATGAAAGTGAAAAAAAAAACTAAAAAGGGAGAAATTGAATCGGAAGAATACACAATTAACAAAAAATTAATCTTAACGTATATCATACATAATTAAAAAAATCAAGAGCTTCACAAAAAAGAACTGATCAACTTGGGCTTTGTGAATATGTATGAGTTTTGCATATTTCTGCAACCTATAAGTGTCAGACACAAAAAGATGTGGAACGGAGCACAAAAAGCTACAAATGCCTGGTTTTCAAAAATCTAACGTAAGACAGAAATCATACACCAAACAAAAGAGCTTTCCATTTTCTACTCATCATCAATGATTTTTGACAGATACTTGTAAGTAAATGTTACGACAATCGAAGGTTAAGTAGCATGTCGATTTGCCAACAACTCTGCAATTATCGATTTCTAAAAAAAAAGGAACAAATTATCATAAGCTCTTAGGCGATCACTTTCCCTAACACTCTGATTGGTAGTCGTCAGCTATTAGGCGTGCACCCGGACATTCTATTTTAGGCTTCTTTATAAATAAATAAAAATATTTACTTATGTAGTGGTTTTGAATTCAGTTATAGGGATTCAAAATATCGATTGAAAGGATTCGAGCAGCTCCAAGACCTTTCGGAGAAAGGAGAGTAGCGGAGGATTTCGAGGAAAATTCAGAGATTGGAGTGAAAATAGTTTCGTCAACCATTCTGTTTTTGTCCTCCCATAAGGATCTTTTACATGTTTTTTCCCCTCTTAATAATGTTATAACGCCATAGATTTAATAAGATCCAAATTTACTTAACAAAAAATAATAGTCAAATGATAATCAATTATATATATATAATTATATATATATATATTATATCATTAAAGTTCATATGTTATCAACAAAATATAAGTTCGTAGACGCCCACGGTATGATACATTAGTTTCTTAAGTTCTTTTTCTTTATTTTGTATATTATATAGTTTCGGTGGAATCTTTCAGCGATGTCAGACTAACAATGAGTGGTCGTTCAGTTTCACTTTCTGATCCGAGATTTCATCAACAATTCCATGTTCCTTTTGTATGTGTTACTTCAATTACCGTTCTATACTACCACTAATGTATGGATGACATAATATATTTGGTTTCATTTTTTTTTAGACATCTCAAGAAATGTGTCAGTCTGGTGGTAAATGTTGATTTGGAGCACAATGTAAATCTATTAGTCATCGGTGGTGGTAAATGTTGATTTGGAGCAAGATGTAATCTATTAGCTAGTCATGAGTTCGATTTCTGTCGTAAAACTAAATTTAGTGTTGTCTGATCAAATGAAAATAGAGCCACTCATTATTAGAATTCGGAATCAGATTAGTTGTCGGTGCTATCTTCTGCAAAAATAGTTGAGTTTTGGTTCAAATATTCCAATATGATAGAGATGCCTCAATTACAATATGTATCATGGTTTGTTCATGGTTACTATACCAATAAATTTATATACCACTGTGGATCTTGTATCTTGTTTATTGGTATCTAAGAAAATTATTTACGACTATAATTATCATATGCGTTTAATAGTACAGCTACAGTTGCGATAGGAAGACTCAAACAAAACAATCATTCGGTGTCATCAATAGTCGTCTAAACTTATAGATAATCATAAATAATCATCCGTATGATTTCGACATTGAACTTAAAAATCACGAAACTCTATTGGCATGCTAATTAAAGTGGTCCACCTCTTATATCTAAAAACCCCGTGTAATATACGTCCTAGATACTTGGTCCAATAATGAAACTTTGCCATAATGCTAAAAATCTATGAAAAAACTGAAACATAAATTGATTCAAAATCTTAGAAATAAATATTTAAAAGAACAAAGGCAAAGCCTCTTTTAGTCACACACTCACGCGATGATGCGTAAGCCAAATATATATATTTTTCTTTCAGTTTCTATATGCATGCAAGACTGCAACTCTTCTCTTTCAACATAAAAAGGATCCCAATCACTAAACCATATACGTAAAGCAACTATATATTCCAAATGCGAAGAACATATATATCTACACGACTAGCTAACAAAATCAAATAATAATGCAAAAAAAAAAAAAAAAACAGATAGATAGTAGGCCATAGGTAGCAAATAGCTAATAGATCTGTGAGGATTTTGCTTTCGATCTATTTCGATCACTAAACAGTAGTATGTTGTATATTCAAAACTCAGCTGTAGCAACAATCACAATCATCATCATCATAATCACATGCAAAAATAGTCAGATCTTATCCAATGAAAAATAACTTCAACAAACTATTTCTAGAGCTGCATTAATAAATAAATATATAAAAACCACCTCTTTAGTAGCTCATAGTTCGTCCCAGCAGTACGGCCGCCCCCAGTTTGAGACCAAAGGAAAAATCTACTTTAAGACTTGGAACTGATCATATGTTCCGATTTCAGCAGATATGACTATCAACCATTGCTAAAAGTGGTTCAAGAACTGGACCCACTTAGTCTGACCCAGGTCACACTATTCACCACTTCGAGGCTTTACTTAAATAACATACCCAACTTTTATATTGGTAATAATCATATAAAATCTACACTATATGCATCCTCCTTTTATATAGATATGTTTACATAAAGATGAGCTAAGCCATGTGAGCCAGATGGATGACGGGAGGGCCCAACAGCCCACAACTTTTGGGGTTTTTAGTGTTAGAGTCATATCTTACTGTTATTTTTAGCATTTAAGTCTTTTCCTTATCTTGAAGTTACATGCTTCGAGTTTACTACTATAAATAGAAACTTCTTCTCCTCCTTGTCTATCAAGTCACTGCTTCAAACATTTTTTACATCTTCAAAAATTTGTAACGTTGCATTTAAATAAAAAGAAGAAGATGGGTTTAGTGCGGTCCATGCTTCCAAATGCAAAGCAAATCTTCAAATCACAATCTATGAGGAACAAAAACGGATCACCATCACCAACAACAGCTTCAGGGCTTGTTCCTAAAGGTCACTTTGCGGTTTACGTTGGGGAAAGAACGGAGAAGACGAGGTTTGTGGTTCCGATATCATATTTGAACCATCCTTTGTTCAGAGAGTTTCTTAATCGCGCAGAGGAAGAGTTCGGATTTTATCACCCAATGGGCGGTTTGACGATTCCTTGTCGAGAAGAAGCGTTTCTGCATCTCATTACTTCTCGTCAGCTGAATTGAGAAACATTGATTAATTAATAGTCTTCGTAGGGTTTTGATGAATCTTTTTTTTTGTTCTCTCTCTTTAAGAGGAGAACTATAGGAAATTTAGTTGTGTATATGCCACTTGTTCAAAGCTTGTGTTTCCTCTTTTTTTTTTTTTTTTTTTGAACTTTGTCAAAGCTTTGTACGTTTCGAAATAAAAATTTAAAAGTTGTGCAAGTATTCATAACCATTTAAAATTTAAAGCTTTTGTAAGAACATGAACTTTAGAGCTCTTTTTCGCGAAAGATATTATTTTGTTACGATTTTTATTTTATTTTGTTAAATGCTTAATATATAGGAAATACATATATATATATATATATATTGAAATAAAATAATGACCAAATGTTAATAGTACTGCCTCTAATTGTACTTTTTAGAAGAACATTATTATAAAAATGGAAAGTTTTTACATAATGGGAAATCTCTCTATCACATAATTGCAGTTATTTATTTTAAATAACTAGTTCTGACTTACGTTAAGTATTTAAAGGAATGGTGGATCACATGCACTCTGAATAAACTAAAGGGGTTGTATGTAAGTGATGAATACCGATAGTACGTAAACCGTTAATAAATCAAAAGAAGACATTTTTTTTCGAATAACAAATAAATAATATTTATTGAAAATGATTGAAACAGTACTGCGCAATTTTATTTGATGAAACTTATCATAATAAATACGATAAATCACATCTAAATTATTGCAGATATAGATTGTCAAGCACATGTTACTCTCCGTTATTAGGAAGAGATGATTGTGTTAATAATAATGCAAATGAAACACGTGACCGTCTTTACAATAACTGAAATTTCTTATAACTATAACTACACTGATAATACAAAAATACACGCGATTTATACTAAATATATTAATTATTCTTTTAGATCAAACATGAAATATTTCGACTTATAGATTTTTTCTTATTGAAAGAGTCGAACCTTCCACCGTGATATATATGTAGATAACAAATGTTGGTCTTACATAAATTCATACAACTTTATGTTATTGTAGAACCAGTGATGACGACTGAACCACCTATTGTTAAGTTCTGGTGGTTTATTGAGCCCCAAAAACTCATATATATAAGATAAAAGGACTCTTTAAACCCTACAACTTCTACCTAAATTTTATCTTGAACGGCTTGATTCTACATTGTAAGAACACAAAGAAACAATGCATGTTCAATGTTTCTCATTTTCATGACTCCAAGCTTAGAATTACACAAAAAAGGGACCTCTTACATATTTTAATAATGATAAAAACATAGATTTATAGTAATAATTATTATCATATATAGATAATAAGCTTTGTAAAGTCAATTTTATTTAAGGCACAAAAAGGTCCTCTTAAGTGGGCTATAGGGGTAACGCATATAGACCAAAAGCCACCATTTTCAATAGCCAACAAGAGGCTTGTCGAAAATGTATATATTCATCAATAAGGGCACTCGTTTCTGTTGTCTATTCATCATAACCAATAGGACCAAACCTGTTTCATGTAATGGCCAGAGACTTTAATAAGTGACAGAGAGAAAGAGCATGTGAGTTCTGCAGCTTTGGTGGGTCCCTATCTGATTATATTCTTATGTCACCCAGAAAAATCAGAATCAGCTTGATGCTTTTCTAGGTAAACCCTAGTTTTTTTATTTATTAAGCAGATCCCATGTGAAACCCTGTAAACTCCTAATTTTTAAATACAACAAAAATCTGTTGTATCATTAAACTCAGCTTCGAAATTTGATTCCTTTACCTTTAAGGAACTCTATAAATAACAACTAACTGAAATACAACTCCACCAAAAACATCAATCTTTCTCCACTTTCATAAAACAGAGTACTATTCTTGTAGATTATATAAACCTCTTGCTTTAGACATGGCTATTCGGTTGTCGCGTGTTATCAACTCTAAACAGTCCCAAAAACAGCAGTGTCGTGTCCCAAAAGGACATGTTGCGGTTTACGTCGGAGAAGAGATGGAGAACAAGAAGAGGTTCGTGGTTCCGATCTCGTATCTGAACCATCCTTTGTTTCAGGGTTTGCTTAATCGAGCAGAGGAAGAGTTTGGTTTCAATCATCCAATTGGTGGATTAACGATTCCTTGCAGAGAAGAAACATTCGTGGGTCTTTTGAATTCTTATGGTTGTATTGTTTCAACTTGAGACATCTTTTTTGGGAAACCCCAATGTTTTTTTTATTTTCTATTTATAGATTTTTTGGGTTGTTCCCTTTGTTTATTTCTGCAAAGGAGAACAGATTGAATCAGCATGTAAATATATATTGTATAACCAGTCAAATCAGGTTATAATATTATGTACTTCCACAAAAATATTGATCTAAAAAAATTTTTATGTTTTGAAGATAGTCTTATTATATAGTTGACAAAAAAAAAGTCTTATTATATAAATTAATTTGGAATTTCCAAAGTAACCTTAGCTTGATTAATGATTTCTAAGTAGAACTAAGAATCACATGGTTTAAGGAATCCGATTGTAAATCGGGTTTAAAGCTGACCCGATTACTCTGTGCTAGAAACAAGTCATTAGCATTTATTTGACTCTATTATTTACATGGTCATATCATTTACAATAAATTTTATATGAATTAATAATGTGAACATCATAACATTTTATTAAAGTTTTAAAAATATTAACTTAAAAGGTTAATTAGACCAAAAATTAATTCAAAACTGATATTTTAAATTTATCAAATATTATTTCATAAAAATTATAATATATCAAATTTGTTTTGACTTAGTCAACTTATATAAACTCATTAACTGTTCCATTCATCGCCTATAATTATCGAATATAAACTGAAAAACTTTCCGCTATTAGATCAAGCACTTAGAGTATTTGCAATAGAAATTCTGCACTAGACCTTTAACAGTTTAGTTAATATTTCGGTGGCAAAAAATCTGTATTGTAAAAGAAACCAAATTCTTTATCTAAAAGAAACCTTCAAATTTATAAGAGAATAGATAAAAGGATCCAATTCTTTTTTTTTTTCTTAACACTATAGGATACAGCTTTTGAACCAATTGAACTGGCCATGTTCTGGACAAACGATAAGTCTTCATCATAAGTTCTCTTTTTGTCTGATTATGATGCATTAACTACTGTATCTTGTCAATGTCATTTAGAGGTATGTGATTTGCAAATATTTTCAGTTTGAGTGTATATGGTAGATAAGATCATGGCAATTATATCATGTATTAAAGTAGAAGTTGAAGAGAATGACATTTCAACAAAAAGATCATAACAACGCTTGAGAATATCTTGAATTTTATGAGCCATTTTATAGTGTAATTCACGATGAAAACTTATATGCTCTGTCGTATAAACAAAAACGTAATATCAACACATGTATACTAATTAAGTTTTCGAGGGACTTTTCTTATTGCATTAACATATATATATATATATATATATATATATATATATATATCCTAAGAAGAGATTTACTAGTAAAACATATTCGGATATTCAACTGGAAGAGGCATACATGCTTTTATTTTTTTGGTCGAATGGCATACATGCTATTAAACCATATATTCTTGGATTAAATCCATGTACAAATCTATGCACTCATGTAGGCACACAGAAAAATTTTCATATAATTTCTAATAATTACTGATTTCTGGTTTAACGTTGTTTTCCAAAGATAACAAATGAGGAGTTTTCAACTAGAAAATCAAGAATGATTCAGGGAAGCATACATATGATTAGAGACTGAAAATTGGGTGATTAGATGCGACTCAGAACTGCAAAATCAAAATGTATTGATTTGATAATTACAGCTTCAAGAAACTGAAGATATCTGCGACCGTAATGATTTACGACTCCGAAGATTCGCATCTATCAGACGAAAACCAATCCAATGATTAACCAAATTGAGCATTTCTTCATCTTCTATATTCAAATCTTTAAATATCAAATTGGTTATATCCTGAATTTTTGCTTCATATTCATTGTTATTTCATCCAATGTGCCAAGTTGCTCGCTCTCTTCTTTGAAAGTGTTCTTTGTCCACTTGTTATTATCCTTTTAAAAGCACACATTTCTATGTCGAAGAGAAGCAGATCAATTTAATATTCCGAGAAAATGATATTATAATAATATCTTGATTTTTCAACTTCTCTTAGTTTTTATTATTTTATATAATAAGAACAAAGAACCTTTGTTGGAGAACTTGATTATATTAGTTGCATGTGAGAAGACGAAATAAGTCAAACAACTTACATGAGAAAAAAACCCATTAAATTCTTTCAAATCACTGAAAAGCTATTTAGTCTGTATTTTAAAGATTTTCCATTATTATATATAGAGGCAATCATCACCACCTTTCTCACCTCAAGCATTGTGGTGAAAAAAAAAGGAACTTTCATTGAGATAATTCGTTTAACATATTTGGTTGGTCCTAAAGCAGAAAGAAAGATGGGATTGAGCCGTTATGCGATCACAAATGCAACAAAACAGATATTGAAGCTAAACTCATTGGCAAGCAGAAACCGAACATCATCATCATCGGATCATGTCCCTAAAGGGCATGTGGCAGTGTACGTTGGAGAACAGATTGAGAAGGAGAAGAAGAGATTCGTGGTTCCAATTTCCTTTCTGAATCACCCTTCCTTCGGAGAGTTCCTTAGTCGAGCAGAGGAGGAGTTTGGATTCAACCATCCAATGGGAGGCTTGACAATTCCATGTAGAGAAGAAGTGTTTCTTGATCTCATCGCTTCTCGGTTACAATAATGTTCAAAAGAGAAGTGGGATTCTCTTTAGGAGAATTAGTTTGTATTTCTAGAGATCTTGAAAATTTGTTCTTGAGATTGATGAGGATGTATCTTTTCATTATCTTCTTCCCATGTATTTTTTTTTTAATCATGGAGAGTCGGAAGAATTGATATAATTTCTCTATTAGTCTTAGCTAATAAAAAATAACGTCTTTAAGGCTGTATTGACATTATAAATAATGTTGAAGGTAAAGTTTAATTTTTCCAAAAAAGAAGAAGGTAAAGTGTGATTATCAAATGTATAAGCAATAATCTTTTGTGAGCGTCCAAATCGATTTTGTCTTTGCGCTAAATAGAAATTACAAACTTAAATGTTTGCGTAAAAAAAGGATTCGAGTATTTATTAATGTTTCAACTTTTAAAGTTGGTTTATTCGTTAAGGCTTATGAATATTTAAGTGACCTGGTACCAACGAAAAAAATTACAGTTTTTTTCAATATATTTATAGTAGGGTGATTTTATTATCTAATACAAAACAGTTGGCGTCAGTGAATTGTTGTATTTTTGTAAGATTTCTTTTCTTTTCTTTCTTGGAAAGTAGATGACCTTTTAGTTGACCAAACTTATGTTGTAATTCAGTCGCAAGTTTAGCTATGTACCAGGATTTTGTAACGAATTAACGATGTACATGTCATCTTTTTGGTTTCATAAGTTTTAAATCTGTTGTGACAAAAAAAGGTTTTACTTCTGTTTGACAATTTCTTGAGTTATAAAAGCAAAAGTTAAATGGTAAGAAAATACTTATATATATAAACAAAGTAGGACGAATATTTGAAAATCCAATAAGACCTAAACTATAAAGAAAAAGTACCGTTCTGCTCCTGTAAACTATAAATCTTCAGACTCTGCCTTCGTGAGTCCTGAACCAATAGAATAGTTATATCGTATTCCTTTACGCAAATGCCTATATCATCTATAAATAATTGGACCTGAATTATCATGTGGTCACGCAATAGCTTTCACATGCCCATTCTTTTATTTCATAACAAAATCCGCTGCAAAAACATAGAAAATGGCGCAATGAAACTTATAATAGCATTTTCCTTCCTTTGCATGTTAGATCGTCACCAATTATTGGTGAGAAACTCTTAACAGAAACAAATAATTTCAAGATTCTAAACAAGCCATTTCCATATTTAGATGTTCATGATTCACATTTAAAACAAATGAACCGTGCAAGTCTGTCTTATATGTATCATTTATACTTCACATATAAACAAGCATGATAAAGTTAGTTGAGGATCATTTTTTCTTTCTCTCACAAGCATTGGTGACTTTAAACGCAAGGTTTAATATAATGCAATGATGCATAACATAGCTCACTATAAACCCCCAAATTTAATAGAAAATTCACAACTAAAGAAATCTTGAGATATAATCATTAACATAGGACGGATCTTTTAGTGTGCAATGCAGATCATGTTCTAGTTTCACTCAAACTAACAATTTATCCCAGCTCCAACCAAATAATCAAAGATAAGTTTGGTGGGGATAATGCAAGAGCAAGAGAAAGAAGACTAGTGAAAGCTTTATCTCCAAATGTGACTTACCCATCTCATATTTGGTTATCTCTCTAATAAAGTGACATACACGAGTTTCTGAAGTCCTTAAAAGAATCATTTACCATTTATATATGAATAAATACAAACTTAACTTATAGATATACATGCCAACTGCTTTACCATGCAACTTCCTGTCACTATGCAACACCCTCATGTGGACCGCAAGAACTATGTTTATGAAGGAGAGTAATGAAGCAAAGCTTGAATGTTCCACCTTCCTGATGCGATTCTGGAGGAATGTGATGTGACATGTACCGAGTATGAAGAACTTGCGTGGAAAAAAAAAAAAAACTCTCGGAGGTCAATGATCAAAATGAGAGACGCCTTCTCAGTTCTCACTCAAGTGACAGGTTCCCTAGTCGAATGCTGCGTTGTTGACGAGTAATTTGGTTTCCTAATGGTACTTGTGATGATCTTAAATCCCCTGGCTTTGTAGAGAACGGCGAATCAAGCTTTGGTTGAAACCAGTTCTTCAAAGAAACACCACTGATTCTTAATTTCGAATCCTTTCGATGGTAAGGTATCCCCAACCTTCTCAACAATGCAGAAATTTCTTGTCCGACCCTGTCAACAAAAGAAATGTTCTTAGAAGAATATATAACTTCAGATAGTAAGCATCATCACTGCTTAAAAATAATAGGATACTCTCAATTCACCTTCCTGCAAGGTCGATTGTCTTCTCTCCTTCAGGAGTAGTAATTTCCTTCTCTTCCATGGAAATTATCAAGTTAATATGAGGTATCTTGGCACCTGAAACATACATGGGATTAAAAGATAAGGGAATTTAGTAACCTCAACCACCGAAAAATTCAATCAACTAGTTAGACCTTCACAACTAATTAACCATTTGTTTAACTAGATACACTCAGCTTTTGTCCTCTGAAAGTATATCTTAATGCTTAGTGTTTTAAAGGTACGTATTTAGATTTATATCATAAAGTAGATGATTTGATAGTGGATATCCAAATCAAGAAAAGCCAAAAATACAAATAACGATTCAAGGTGTACAATGAAAGAAAATTTTCACCAGCTGCAAGAAAAGTTATATCAAGAAAGTTTAGAAAAAAATTATCTTACCAGCTGCAAGGCGATGCTTAAGACCTTTAAAGATGGTTAAGAGGTAAACCTGCCAAATTTTTCATGACATAGTTAGATAAGTGAGAATCCCAAAAGTGCTAAAACAGTGAGATATTAATTTCTGTTTTTTTCTTCTTTCAAATACAGTTGAGATACAGTATAAAATTCACTGGAAACTGAAAGCAAATATCATGACGGCAAAAAAAGAAGAGGCCAGAGAGAAAGGAATCCTGACAGCTAACTACCAGATTGAAAGCAGTTGATAACGTTAATGCATAACCTTCTTAGCTATTAAAATCTCTGGGAACCAGATGGTAATCTTGTAAAGCCAATTCTAATTTAGTTCCACTAAGTACAAGGATGTACCTCAGCCACGTTTTTCGGCAACTCTGTCGTGTCAAAAAATAATGGAACTTTATTGAAGGACACAGAAGAAAGAACTCCAAGAGATGTAGCCTCCTGCAAATCATGAGAGATATAAACTATGTAGACCTAATGAGACCCAGAAGAATATCTATATCTAAATGAATCTACAAACATATACCTCAAGCAAAGAAAATGCACGAGGATCATACTCTCCAAATCCATCGACTAGTGGGAATATGTTATGTTGTTTTTGTGAAGAAACGTTGCCTAAATTCGAAATCAGCCTATCCCGCAAAGCAGCATCATGTGGAAGTTGCAAGCATCCCAAAACTTGTGAAACTACTTCTGTAGTAGGAACCGTACCACCTAAAATTGTCTCGCGGTAAACCATTAAGGCCATTGATGTCCTGAAAGAGAGGAAAATTTATCAATATTAACCTGGCATTGGATTCTGATGTAGGTCTTTACTGACGAAGAGAGAGTAACACAACTATCTGATTAAATCCAACAAATTTACTGAAATCTGAGTCAGGATTGCTTTAACTGGGAAGCATCACAAGATTTTTCTCAAACTTTTCCAACATTAAGAAGAAGAATGGCTGCCTTAGGGATTGGAAAAGGAAGCTTTACTGACCATTTATTTTCAATCTGAGGTCGCCCTGATTTGAAAGACACAACTGGTTCACCAGCAGCACAAGCCTTCTCGAACCTTCGCTTACAAAGGCCTTAATAGAATAGCATAAAAAGGGAAGAAACATAAGTGCTACGTTAAGACAAACGCTTTCATGTCTGATTGCATCATATGTGCGCGTGATACATCTAACGAACTATGTGATTATTCAGGCCTCAAAGAATGAGGAAAGACAAAGCCAGATCAGCTCTGAAAGATTCATAAAGATGATTGTTTCCTTTTTTTCTCTCTTTTTTGCCGTTGGTTGGGGTTGTTTGGTAATAATTTGGACAGAGTTGGTGTACGATCCATTCTTATGATCCTTGAAGAACTCTAATGATATGAGGTTGAAGTGGATAATCATTTTCAGGATTTTTAGAATTATCAAATAGCATCTCTTAAATAGTTAAAATGTTTCCTACTCCAGCACAACTCAGCTAGATAAATTCCGATGAATACAACATAAAAGCTTACTTGTTATGCATCTGCACATGATAAAGTTTGGTGATATTCCATCTTCTTTTGCTCGAGAGAGGAGCTTGAAACTCACCTCAAAGTCATCCTTTCTACACAGATAAAAGTCAAAAGAATTATAAATGATCAAATCTGCACTGATTACTGATCAAATAATCCTAAATGATTCAACTTATAAGGAAGCTACCTTTCACTTGCCCGCATGAGCATAGAGTAAGTGATAGTGTTTGGTGTTAATCCCAATGTCTTTATCTCATCAAGATATTCCATAGCCTTGGGAAGTTGACCACCTTCACCTGTTAATAATCTAAGGAGTCATACCAGTAATGATATTTTGTGTTGGGTACTTTATAGACTGCAATTGTAGTGTAATACCATTTTGCATTTTCTTTCTCGCCTCATAATATATAATCTTTTTTTTTTTATATTAAGGTAACAAGATGGCAATGTATAAGGTCTTACACAAGGCGGTTATAAGGGCATTCATTGTTGAAACAGTTGGTCTAAGTTTGATTGTCTTGATCTTTTCATAGAGCTCCAGTGCTTTCTTCCAATTTTTCGCCTAAATCAAAAGAAAAAGGTATCAGTAGATTCTCCATAAGAGTTTAATCCAAGAAAGTCAATGCGATCACACCATTCCATAAATCAAAAGCTAGTTTCACCAAATAAGGATCTTTCGATGCTTCATATTCACCTATAGAAACCAATGCGAAAATTAATCTAGACCAAATATCTGTTTCTGCTTACGTATATTTATAGTCATCTTACGTAGACAGCTCAGAACTTTAGTAATATTCAAGGCATCAGAAAAACTCTAGCCACAGGTATAAAAGGCACCTACATTACAACAAGCTCCCATGAGTGAGCTATATGATATGGTTCCCAGACGAATTCCTTGAGTTTTCGCGTCCTGAAGAATCCCAAAAGCTTCGTCTAACATTTTTGCATGCCCTGCAACATCGATCAGTGCACTAAAAAACACCTGCAGAAGGCCAAAACCAAGATTGCATATATTTTAAGCATTTAGAATAAATCCTCTTAATTAAATATATGCCTCCTATCAACCACTTCCATGAGTTTCAGCAGGTGTGTGTCTTACTAACTCAAAAATGAATTTGTTGGAACTAGTAGACAGAGAAAATGACACGCGTTCATGCCTCATAAAGATCTGTAACTTCGAACACGACATAGAATTCAAAATAGACATACCTCGTCAGGGATAACACCTTTCTCTTTCATGTCATTGTATATGCTACATGCAAAATTCCAGTCCCCAGACTTGCTGCAACTATTCACAGCAATGGTATAGACTTCTGGAGTACCCCTTATTCCATATTTATGGATCATCTTGTATACTTCTTTAGCTCGTTCGACCTGCAATAAACTTACTCTCAATCATATACAAAGAGAAAAACAGAAAATGGAACAAAACAGAAAGCCACATACCTGACCAGCATTAAAACATGCCTTCATCAATGCACCAACCGTGATATGATCAGGGTCTATAGGGTGCGTCTCAGCCTTCATTTCAGCTAACACATCAAAAGCACGGTCAACAGCTCCTGACTGACCACATGCAGAGATGAGGGCATTGAATACAACCCGGTCTGGCTTAACATTCTACTGCATCGAACATGTCATCAATGTAATAATAGCCTTGATATTACAAAACATAATGGACATAGCGAGAAAGATTAAAAACACATCTAGTAGCCACAAAAGCAAGAGGATGATATCAGCAACAGAAACATGATAGGAGGCAATACAAACTTGTGGCAGGCTTACCTTAGACCTTAAAATTCCATAAGCACCAAAAGCCTTGGCTACTTGTCCAGCTCTAGCACAGCCATCAATAAGTGCACCAAACGTGTGAAGATTGGGTTCCACTCCAGAATTTGCCATCTGGTGGAACACCTGAGAATATACCACAGAAAGATATAAAAAAATGCACCATGTAGGATGCTATCAATACGGTATGATATTATGATCAGTGATCAAGATCCAAGACAGTATCCCCAACACGAGATGGGGTGTGAACAATATTTCAACAGAGAACTTTCCTTGATTCGGAAAACAAGAAAAATACCACACCACTCAGAAAAGATTACAAATGATGCGCCCCAGAAATTTAGCATTCTTCATGGTCTAATAGAAAATTTAAAGAAAGAGCCTAATATGTATCTTCGTTCATATAACATTCAGGAAAACAAAGATTACCTCAAACATTGCATCAACTTTCCCGCTTTTAGCACAACTTGATATTAAAGTTGTGTACAGTTTGCAATCAGCCATCATACCACTCTCTTGCACCAGATGCAAAACTCCCCGAGCACCTACATACGTAACAGTTCAACATTTAATAGAATGACAATTAAGAAGATCAATAATTTAATATGGATACTAATATCACCTTCTATGTCCTGGGAGCTTGCACATACAGACATTAACATATTGAATGTGCTCAAGGTTGGATTTGGAATCAACTTGGTAAAGCGAAATGCTTCCTTGACGGCTCTTTGCTTCTTGCAGACCTTGAAGAAGCTTGCGTGATAAATCTGATTTGAGGATATATGAAAAGATAAGATCAGTGACAAAGTTCCACATTTCAAGGAGACGCAATACTAAGATCTCATCCATATTTCTCAAGAAAGCAGTCATACCTTATCCATGTCCAATAGATCCCGTTCCTCCAAATCTTCAAGTAAGTTTATGCACTCCTTCAGCCTAGTATATATGGATATTACACCCTCAAAGTCAAACAATCCAGTAACTTTGTTCTTTGGTAATAAGACTTCCCAAGAAAGAATAACGATGATAGAAGAGGAAAAAGAGGACAGCCACAAGATGAACACTGATTTTTCAAACCAGAGTATATTTATTACCTCCCATCTCTAAGTAACCGGTAGTAAGCATCACTAGTTTCCGGAGAACGCCCGTTGCTACTGAGTATCTGAGCAGGGAACTCAGGCATGCTTTCATCAGTTTGGTGAACAACATGCTTCCCATCATCTGGAATTTTCCAGTCTCTTGGTACATCTTTCCTTTTGTGGGATAAACCGCCGTTACCGTGTCCCACAAGTTTTTCTTCTTCAACATATCCTGCAACGGAAAATAATTTGAAAGCATCATCGTAATGGATTGGCATTGCCAGGAAACATGAGATCGTATCGAATTTGACACATAAAGGTACCACATTGAGAACGTACCAGTAGCCTGACCAGAACTTTGTCCTGAGAACTGAGTATCAATTACTCCATTGTTCTTGTGGTCCAACAATAAAGTATCAGTTGCAGGAGACGTAAGAGTAGGAGAGACTGCTTTAAGACTTGTCAACCTTGAAGAATTGGCTGACGAATGATTAGACCCATAAAATGTGTGAATCTCTTCTCTATTACTCTCCGTAAAAATGCTGTATTCAACAGGCTTTTGGATCTGACCATTATACTCATACTCGAGAGCATGCTTATCATCATCAACCACATGGGGAGAAACAATCGTTTGAACTCCCACCACCGCCTGTGAATAATCCACAACCTCTTGCTCTTCGCTGTTTTCAGTTTGTTGCTCAGCTGTTTTTGCTCCCAATGTAGCTGATTCCAGAGCAACAGAACCATTACTCACTGAAGTCGAAAGGGACTCATCTGTAAAACTATGTTCACTGGCTACAGTGCTAACACTGGCAACAGCAAACTGAGAATCCTCAGCTGCAATCTCCGTTGGTTTGGCCACAAATGAATCATGCTCCAACACAGGAGTTTCCTGGATTTGATGAGACTCCTCTTCCTTAGATTCGTTGGCACTTTCTTCCACCTTCTTTCTCAAACCTCCATTTACTTCCACATGATTTCCTTCATGAACATCTACATGTTGACTCTCCCGCTGACTCTCGGTACTACTGGTTTTTTCGCCATGAAGCGTTTTAGGAGATGCTGCAACCTGAACAAACAGTTATAGCCAGTCAGAAAAATCAACACTTTGTTCAACTGCACATATATACATGAGAAGCTCGAGCGGTGTACCGGTAAAAGAAGCCTAAAAACTGACTGAGAAACTGTATTACCTCATTGGAAAGTTTCCGTTTTCTGAAAGTATTTTGGCAATAAGCGAAAGCAATGGCAGAGAAAGCGGTGACAGCAACAACGACAAGGATCAGACCAGAGTCGATAGAAGCTCTAACGACTAAACGAGGCGATCGAGTTGAAGAACGACCGGAATTCCGTTTTCCGGCGCGAGTTCGAAGGTGAGGAGGACGGAGAGAGTGGCAGCAGCCGAGGAAGTCGGTGCGGATAGAGCGGAGACTAGAGGCCGGAAGAATGACCGGAGAGTAGGAAGTTAAGGTGAGGTATTTGGACGATCTGGTGGAGATGAAGGTGGAGGTAACCTCCATTGGAGGAGAAGGGAAGAGAAGATGAGGAGAGGAGAGGATAAAGCAGGAAGAGGAGAGTGAGGATATGAAATAACCAACGACTTGTCTTCTGGATTGTGGACCATATGCTGACGTGGCATAAACGGCCGTCAAGTCGTCAACGTTTTTTAATCTTTATTATATTATTATCATGATTTAAAAAAATGAAATGTTTATTCTGTTTGTTTGGTCTGGGTTCCGGTTTAGATTCGGACAGAGTTCGGGTCGGAGCCGGTTTTCTTCCCATTTTTTTTAATATTCCAATTTCCGTGGGAAATCTAGAAAGTTTTGATCTTTGACGAATCGCCATGGCTGCTGCTATGGAAGAACTTATGGGTCAGGTAGAGAAACGTCCGATTTCTACCATCGTCCTCATCGTCGGTACTGTTTTTGTCTCCTCTGTTGACTGTTGGTGTTTCTTCTTTGGTTGTGAGTTTTGTTTACTAATGGATGTGTATTTACAGCTATGCAAAAGGAAGCTCAGCCTCTAATCGATAGATTACGCCTCGTTAAAAACGTCAATTCGCCGTGAGTTTCTTTTTTTGGTTTGATTCGAAAGCAAAAGTGACTGCTTTTTTGTTACTCTTACCGTTTTCTGATTTTGTCCATTGGAAAATGAAAATTTTTGAATTTTGGTAGGTTTCCAAAAGAGGTGGCTTGGGTTCTGTTTAGTGGAATGTATAGAGATTTGAACATTAATATAGTGTGTCCAGGAAAAGATTCAACTCTTGGTATGTGTAATGGTCATTGTTACTACATCTTAATGTCTGGGTTTATAGCTTTTTCTTAACTCTTGTTATTTGGGTCGATTATTTTTTCAGGGGTTGATAGTGTAGGAACGGTTCCTGCATCTCTCGTGACTTATGCTTCCATTCAAGCAATTCAGCCAGACCTAATCATTAATGCAGGAACAGCTGGTGGGTTTAAGGTATGGACATTACAAATTGCTTTCTCTTCAGAAGTTGTCTCATATGTGTCAGAAAGAATAAACACCATCCGTCGATATTTTTGTATGGTCCTTTCAGGGCAAAGGAGCAAGTCTTTGCGATGTTTATATTGTCTCTAGTGCTGCTTTCCATGACAGAAGAATACCTGTTCCTGTGAGTTCCCTTTTGTATAAGTTGCCAAGTAGAGTTGTTGGTCTTAAGTGAAGAACTTGCTTTCTCATTCAGAATGTTTACCTTCAGGTCCTTGATCTATATGGTGTTGGTATGCGGAAAGCCTTCCCTACACCCAACCTCATTAAAGAGCTGAACCTAAAGGTGTATACTTTATTTGTTGCTCTCAGTTCACCATTTTGATCCTCATGCAAGTTTTTGACTCTTTCTTGATCTGTTCTGCATATATATACAAGTGCCATAAGTGGTAGATTTTTACGCTTTGGTCCTGATGTTCCCAGGTTGGACGATTATCCACTGGTGATTCTATGGATATGTCTCCACATGACAAAGAATCCATCACCGCAAACGATGCTACAGTTAAAGACATGGAGGTAAACAGTCCACATGAACTTTGCTCCAGTCTATGAGTTTCTCTTTGTGTCTTAATCAGTTGCTACTGCTTATTCTGGGTATCTTTGCATATCAGGGAGCTGCAGTGGCCTATGTGGCTGATATTTTTAAGGTTCCTACGATTTTAATAAAAGGAGTAACTGATATTGTGGATGGGAATAGACCAACCTCAGAGGAATTTTTGGAGAACTTAGCTGCAGTCACTGCCAAACTTGATGAGTCAGTTACCAAAGTGATTGAATTTATCAGCGGGAAGTGTCTTTCAGACCTCTGAAGTAAGAGGGTATAGGCAAATTAGGCAATAGGTTGGAGCAGCAATTTCACTTTAACTCCATTTTTCCTCATTTGTTCTCTTTTTCGCTCTCTTTCATATGATGATCCATCATCATACATGTATAAACTCAGCAAATTTTGATACCCAACAACATAATCAGAAGTTTTTATCTATTTTGACTTATCGATGAGAAAGAAAAATTCTCATCAATTTTCATTCCAATGTTGATGTTCTTTGTTAATCATGATTGCACACTCTGTTCATTCTTTCGAAGTGTAAAATTACACACTCTTGTGTTAGCTAGGAAAAGATTTCTTTTAATTAATCCCAAAGATTATGTATCAAGAGACAGTTCTCTCAAAGAATTCGAGTTTGATTTTTAGAAAGAGCCAATGCAATAAACATGAAGCTCCTGAATCTCACACCTAATCTTCACCAAATATCAACTAGACAGAAACACAGCACAAGATGCAGGTCATAAACTGCAAAAGCTACAGTGTATATATATGCCTTCACTTTGACCCTTTTTAACAGACCCAACATTTGAGTCATTTGACAAGAGAAAATAGATAGAAATGGGAAGCATCGATGCAACAGGGTTGAGTTCAGAGAAGAAACCACATCCGGGGAAAGCGACAATTCTTGCTTTCGGAAAAGCCTTTCCACACCAGCTTGTGATGCAAGAGTATTTGGTTGATGGCTACTTCAAAACCACCAATTGTGATGACCCTGAACTCAAACAGAAGCTTACTCGTCTCTGTAATGTCTTCACTTTAACCTTGTCTCTTTTAACTTTTTATAAGCTTCTGAGAACTGAGCTTGTTTTGACTGTTTCGTTTACAATACAGGTAAGACAACGACGGTGAAGACAAGATATGTTGTAATGTCAGAGGAGATTCTAAGGAAGTATCCAGAACTCGCCATTGAAGGAGGATCTACAGTGAAGCAGCGTCTGGACATATGCAACGACGCTGTAACTGAAATGGCAGTGGAAGCTTCTAGAACCTGCATCAAGAACTGGGGCCGTTCTATTTCCGACATAACTCACCTTGTCTATGTCTCCTCAAGCGAAGCTCGTCTTCCTGGGGGCGACCTGTACTTAGCCAAAGGGCTTGGTCTCAGCCCCGAGACACACCGTGTTCTGCTCTACTTCATCGGCTGTTCTGGTGGCGTTGCAGGTCTCCGTGTAGCCAAAGACATAGCCGAGAACAATCCGGGAAGTAGAGTTTTGCTTGCCACGTCTGAGACGACCATCATTGGGTTCAAACCCCCGAGTGCAGATAGACCGTATGATCTTGTTGGGGTCGCGTTGTTTGGTGATGGAGCCGGAGCTATGATCATCGGATCCGATCCAGACCCGATTTGTGAGAAGCCTCTCTTTGAGCTTCACACTGCAATTCAAAATTTCCTGCCAGGTAAAACTACAAGATATTTGCATCCAAGAGCAATCATACCGACATGACAATGTTTTTGGATAAATTTGGATTTGCATTTTCATGGCGCAGACACGGAGAAGACGATAGATGGGAGGCTAACGGAAGAAGGGATTAACTTCACGTTATCGAGAGAGCTGCCACAGATAATAGAAGACAACGTGGAGAATTTCTGCAAGAAGCTAATAGGAAAAGCGGGACTGGCTCATAAAGACTATAACCAGATGTTCTGGGCGGTTCATCCAGGTGGACCAGCCATCTTGAACCGAATGGAAAAGCGGCTTAACCTCTCGCCGGAGAAGCTGAGTCCAAGCAGAAGAGCTCTCATGGACTATGGCAACGCAAGTAGTAATTCAATCGTTTATGTTCTGGAGTATATGTTGGAGGAGAGCCGGAAAGCGAGGAATTTGAATGAAAGTGAAAACGAGTGGGGTCTGATTCTGGCTTTTGGACCTGGTGTTACATTTGAGGGGATCGTTGCTCGAAACCTTGATGTTTGAGCAAAAAGTGAAGATTAGTGGGGTTTGGGTTTTACCTTGAAGCTCAAGAAAGGACTCCCTTTTGCTATATATTTCCATTTCAATAGAGAGAGAAATGCATTTAATAAGATGTGAAGCTTAAAGAGTGACCTCTTTTTACGATGCTTAAATCTTTCATAGTCTAAAAATATTTCACAAAGCAAAACAACGTAAAATGTGCAATTTTAAAAGAAACGAAGAAAGAGTTGTTATCAGCATTAAAACTAGGAATCCTGAAGTTTCTTCTTAGCTCATCTTTCTTACGTTAACTTCACGAAGATGATCAGACTTCAACAAGTCCAGGAGTTGGATCTTCTCATAACGGGTTTCATTTGTTTGTCTTCCTCAAGAGCAATCATACCGACATGTGACGGATCTTCCAGCATCATCTTGGCTACTAAGTATCCGGCGATTGACCAGGTCTGGCATTTACGTGCTTGCTTCCCCACGTATCTCCCTACCTTTCCATCATAATATTCAGGCCAATGGTCTTTATGAAGCCTAGCCTCAGCTACTTCAATTGCTCGTCTTGCTATTTGAGGTCGACCAGTTTTGATACAAGCAGCCGTCAGTAGCCATAGCAGCACTGTACCAGCGAAGACAATAAAGTTAAGGTTCGCTTTTGCATATAGTAGAAAAACAGAGGAATAGGAAAAGGTTTAATTGTTATCCAAAGCAACGTAAAGGAGAATTAGTAAATATACCTGGCCAGGACCCTCCATTGTGGTAGCTCCATCGGGTGTTTTTGGGGTCACAACCAGTTACTATCCTCCATTCATGGCTTTCTATTGCAGGGTAGCAGACTTTCAGTGGCATTTCTCCCACCAACTCTTCCCAGCGAGATTCTATGAGATCCATAATTGCGGTTGACTGTTCAGGAGTAGCCAAGGAAGACAATATGGCTATACAATTGCCCAAGGCAAACCAACGGAAATCCATTCTTGCAGGGCTAACATTGCCTATAAAAAACCCTCCGTGAGGCGGCATAAAGTCGAAAACCCATTCTGGAAGAGAATCAGGGATTACGTTGAACTTGTTGACAGCAGTGTGAGAGTATTCCTCTGTCTTGTATCGGTATATGTCATTAAGCTGCTTCAAGTCTAGCCAAAAGTAGCTCCTCATGTGGTAGCTCAATGCGTGAAGTCGCTTCACTATCTGTTCCACCATTTCTTTACCTTCTCCATCATGTTTAAGTACGAGCAGAGCACACCTTAAGGCCATAAAGAAAAGGGCTTGAATCTCTATCGGGTAACCATAAACTCCCTGAAACACGGAAAACACAAGATTAGAAAATGGAAAACTGATGAAATAGCTAGCTCAAACTGTCTCCTTGTAGAAAGAATCACTATAAATAATTCGTAATAAGAAATTTTTTTGCTCACCATCCTACGATCAATCATACAGCAACCATCAGCGCATAAGAGAGTGGGAAAGGTATCAAATCCCTCAGACAGACACAGACTTAGTATCAACCGTATACCCTTCTGGCATTCAGGCATGTCAGCAAGAGAAGTGTCTCCCGTAGATTTTGTGTAGGCTCTGAGCAGAATAATCCACCAGAATCCAGAATCAACGGGCGCTACTCTTCCAATGGCGCTCTCACCAAAATCAGCTATCAACGTTTCATGGTTTCTAACAGGATCATGGAAAACTTTGAAGCTAGCAGGCATAACTCCTTCACCAAGCTGGAATCTATCTATCTTTTTCTCCCACGATTGAAGCCGAAGAGTCTTCAGAAGGAAGTTTCTCACTATATCTGGCTCACCATTCATCAGGAATGCTAAAGCACTTGGTACAAAGTCTCTCACAAACACCTAAGACACCAGATTAACCAACACACGACTTATATATAATCATGACAGATAAAATGCGTTTTAGTTAGAAGTATTCAGCAAAACATAAAGGTTCTTCACCTGATCATAGTTGAGTTTTTCTTCAGAATTATCCACGGCAGCAATTGTGCCAACAGGTTGTCCACGGAAGTACACCATAGAGCGCCTCAAAGCATCCCAGGCCTCGCCGACCATCGGATGAGACTCGAATCCATGCACTGACCGAGGAGTATTGAATCCAGATCTCCTACCAACGCTCGGTGAAACCACATAATCAGCGTGATCATGGACACGAGAAGCATTATCCGCATTTCTAAGCTGTGGTGAGGCAGATAATTCAGTAAGAGACCTTTCGTCAAGTGATCTCAGTCTATCGATATTCAACGGCCTTGGCTTCTCTAACAACTTGGAGAAATCAAAGTCATCGATATCGTCCACTGTCTCAGCATTCTTGACATTCCCATTCTCATTTACATCTACGTTGAGATTAAAATTCGACATTGCTCCAAAGATTGATTCAAATCCAAGCCAACAGTCCAATGATCACTCCCTGCATTTTCATAAATAGATCAGTTCCATTTTGCTCGCAGTAAGGTACAGTGAATACCAAAATTTCATAATTCACACAGAGATTGAGGGAAACAACGCACAACAATGGCATGATCAAACGTGCTAACAGGTCTACAAACATACTGGATACATATTGTATATCTTCTTTCTCTAGAAATCGTAGAAATACCAGAAGATTCCAAAAGAAGAAAAAACGTAATCAATCAAGCTATTCTGTTGAAACTGTTATATATAAAACTTATCAAACGGAGAAACCCGATCAATAAGAACGCAGAGATGCAGAGAAACTTCCACGAGCAACAGCAACGTCGAGCAGAGGAATTGAACAAATATAACATCGAGCCGCCATGGAAATGACAAAGAACAAGAAAACAAACCAGAGAGATAGATTTCGACTCGATTTTTAACGATATCGGCGCACAGAACGGATCGAAAACAATACTCTCATCGAGCTAAAAGCACGTAAACAATTCTTCGCAGAGATCCGGCAAACAAAAAAGAAGCAGAGCAGAGGATCAAAAACCTCATCAAAACGCAAATGTTGTTCCTAACGAACCACAGAGAGACGTAGACAGATCACGAACCTTATAAACCACCGTCGAACGAAGAAGACGACGAAACGAACGAGCTTCGCTTTCTCTTTGCTCTGCCTCTTCTCTCTAAAATCACGAAACAGAAAGAGAAGCGAGTGTATCTATCAACACACTAGTCGAACAAGTAATTAAACGGGGGAGAGAGAGGAGAGCCGAAACGGCGAAGGGTAGACGTATAGCTAATTCAGCAGAGGAGGGTGTGGGTCCACGTGTACGGACAGGATGTGATTGTGACGGGGAGATGGAAACGAGCACAGTGACTCTAGTGATGGGGAAGGTGAAAAAGGTTACCCTTCATCAAGCCATGCATATGATATGATTGCACGGAGGTTGTTGCTTTTTGAGTTTCACCAGTATACATTTTCTTTTTATATAATATATGGATTTTCCGAATTATATGTTAATTATATCAGTGACGTGAAGAGAGAGTATCTTTGCAGTTTTGCAGTGAGTAAGATGTTTGGTTGTCCACGTGTACGGTGGCAGCGGATCTCGTGCCCTGCGCAGTCTCAGCTGACTAATTGTTCGTTTCTGCATATTTTACTTTTTAACTTATTAAATTCCGATTTTGAATCATAATATAATTTATCATTCTTGTTGATTGATGATGAAAAAATAAAGGTCGTGTAGTTTGGGAGAACGAATATTACTAGATTAGAAAAAACAACAATTAACATTGTCTATTGGTCGACTCCAAAAGTTTCTTTTGCCATGCTTTGATTTGATGATTTTCACTTTTGGATTCTAGGACATAATATTTGTTTTTGTTAGCTTATTCTAAACAATAATGTGATATAATTAAGTGCACGATGATAACACTGCCGCAGATTAAGAAATAATGGCGGATACTCTATGAATATGATAGTTGTTAACATGTCGTGGAGTGAAAGAAAAAGGTTTTATTCCAACCATAGACCATAGTTAGGAGACTAGGAGTCGTCGTGTGTCTAAAAACATATGATGACGTTGATGGTGTTCGTAGTTTTCTTCGTTTGGATTCACATAATGTTGTGATTGATTGGAGAAATAATCAAATCAGTTAAGCAAACTAACACAAAATGGGATATTCTGCGAAAAAAAGGTGAAACCTAGCTACTACTAATCCCACAAAAGTCCCGTCGGGGTAATTAGTCTCATTCCACCTTAAAATTAGTGTATATTCTTTTCTTTTGTCTCCCACATTCGTATTTGAAAGACTTTGAGTAGTCACAGCCGAACAAGCCACGTAAAATAAGTGGATCAAAGGCTGAATATGCAAAAAACTATGGTGCGTGCCGAACAATTCGTATACTTCTAACCAAACATGGTCACAAAGTGTTGCTTTTCGTAATCTATGCACAGTGTTATACATTTCGTAAGGGTTCATATATGGAGTTAAATGACATTTTTTAAAAAAATACATTTTTGCATATTGAAGATAGATTTGTTTGTTTCCAAAGAAAGTTGGAGGATGTATTTGCAATTTACTCAAAAGATTTGATTATCTAGAAAACAAAGAGAAGCATAATGAAATGATTAGTAAAATTAGATAATGGGCTTTTGCTTTTAGACTCGGCCCACCTAGACGGAAAAACGCCGTCATGTTGTCGGGTCCATCTAAACAATAAATAAATAATTAAAAAATTTATTCGCAGAAGGGGTCAGCCTCGAATCCACGCAACTTATAACCCTAGTCAGATTCGAATTAACCACGATTAATCTTCAACCATACACGTGTCATAAATCAACGGTGAAAGACATCGTTTACTTTTCGAGATTCACCGTTTGGAATTGAATCCTCTCTCTATATGAACCCTTAACAAAAATCCTAATAAGCATCATCTTCTCTTCACTTCACTCCACAGTTCCCTTCTCTCTTTCAAATCTCCCAAAAAGAAAAATGCCTAACCCTAAAGTCTTCTTCGACATGACCATCGGCGGTACAGCCGCAGGTCGGATCGTGATGGAGCTTTTCGCCGATACGACACCGGACACGGCGGAGAATTTCCGAGCGCTATGCACCGGCGAGAAAGGAGTCGGGAAGCTGGGGAAGCCACTCCACTTCAAGGGATCGAGTTTCCACCGTGTGATCCCAGGATTCATGTGTCAAGGAGGCGATTTCACCGCCGGGAACGGAACCGGAGGCGAGTCCATCTACGGGACCAAGTTCAAGGACGAGAACTTCGTGAAAACCCACACCGGACCTGGGATCCTCTCCATGGCTAACTCTGGCCCCAACACCAACGGATCTCAGTTCTTCATCTGCACTGCCAAGACCTCGTGGCTCGATGGGAAGCACGTTGTCTTCGGACAGATCGTTGAAGGTATGGACGTCGTGAAGGCCATCGAGAAAGTTGGATCTGATTCCGGGAGGACCTCCAAGCGTGTGGTCGTTGCTGATTGTGGCCAGGTTGCTTAGATCTTGACAATCTGATGAAATGAAAGGAATGTTGTTTATCTGTTGCTTTTGAATGCTTTTGAGTTTCTGATTTGGGATCGTTTCGAGTTTGTAAAACCCTCAGAGAGTATAAGAGGGTTTTGAATTTGACTACTACCTTTGAATAATTATGAGCCCACTTTTTAGATTATTATTATTATCTCCTACCAAATTTCTGTTTAAACCAACAAAAACAAACAAATATCTATGTAGAGCTTTTAGATTCTGCAACTCACGTGTTCTTTAATTCTTATCCGAATCATGAAATCTGGGTAGAGAAAAACAAAAACAAAATAATGCAAGACGACAAAAAATGAAGAAAAGGCTTTTTATTTGGCTTGATTTAATTTTATATAGTAAACGGCTAATCACAACCTTGTCTTTAATCAACGGCCGGCCATAACCATCTCTTGCTCAGCTCTTAACGCTGATTTCTCTCTGATATATTTAATTGGGAGTGGGAACGAATGTATAGATACTCGGCGTATTTAAATTTACATTCGACTGAGCTCATGACATGATTGGAGTTTTGTGGAAGAGAGTAATAGTTACAACAATTCCTAATTAAACTTCTAATATACGAGATCTTATACTTATTAGTTATAGGTTTTATGTAGAATGTGATCATTGTTTGATCTTGGATATATTCAAAGTGTTTGTAGATTATGTTTTTGCTAACTACAGTTTTTTGTTTTTTTTGAATTATCAAAGAGGTTCTGGGCCCGAAGCCCATAATCACCTTAAACTATTCTTTAAACGAAACCAAACTAAAATTTGTCAATTCCAAACCCATTGAACTAAAATTTATCAATAAACTGAACTTATGATAACTCAAGTATATAATAATTCATATGCTAAATTATTCGAATCAAATTTAAAATTTTATGAAGTGAAGTTAAATTAACCGAGTACATTCAAAACTTTTTAAAAATAAAGAAATTAGTATATAGAAAAAGCTATAGTAATATAGTATGAATTACAATTAATATTTTAATTAATGATTTTATTTTGTTATAATCTTGTTATTTAAAACCGAACCAAACAGAAAATTTTAAATCAAATCAAACCAAACCAAACCAAACAGAAACAACATACAGTTACCTTAAACAAATGGAATACACAAACACACGCAAAAGAAAAAAGTTCAAACAAAAACACATAAAAACTTGGCATTGACTTCTCTTCTCTAACAATGGCTGCTCTGCATTTCATGTTTTCCTCACCACTTCTTCTTCTCCCTCTTCTTTCTCAAGCCTTTCTTATGTCATTTGGATCTCCCATTCACATCACCCCAACGTTCTCGATCCAAGAAGCCACCATTAAGGACATGAGAGTTGCTTTCATGGAGAAAAGACTGACATCAAAGCAGCTCGTGGAGTTGTATCTAGAGTCCATTTCCAAACTCAATCCGATGCTCCACGCAGTCATCGAGACGAATCCAGATGCTTTGATTCAAGCAGAGATGGCAGACAGAGAACGCGAGCTCACAGATGTCATCACTGATCTTCCTATCTTGCACGGTATTCCGGTTCTGCTCAAAGATTCTATCTCCACCAAGGACAAGCTTAACACGACGGCTGGTTCGTTGGCTTTGCTTGGTTCAGTCGTGGCTCGAGATGCGGGTGTTGTCAAAAGACTGAGAGAATCTGGTGCTGTGATCTTGGGCAAAGCCAGTTTAAGCGAATGGGCTCATTTCCGATCTTTCTCCATCCCAGATGGTTGGAGCGCACGTGGCCTCCAAGGAAAGGTCTATTTCCTCATTCCATGATATTCATTTCTCAATCATAACTTTGTCAAAATATTACTAAACGTTTTAAACTTAACCAAAATCTCTACAAAACTTTGGATCTTTTTGTGACTTGGTTATCAAGGAAAGGCATTATAAGATCTTTGAATGCTGCAGAATCCCTACGTTTTATCAGCAGATCCGTGTGGGTCAAGTAGTGGTTCAGCTATATCAGTGGCGGCTAATCTTGTGGCAGTGTCAATTGGGACTGAAACTGATGGCTCCATTCTCTGTCCGGCGAGTCAGAACTCGGTGGTCGGGATTAAACCGAGTGTCGGACTCACTAGCCGATCCGGGGTGGTTCCTATCTCCTTGAGACAGGACAGTGTAGGGTGAGTCTAAGAGCACTCACCAGTATTGATTTTCTCTGTACATCTCACAAATAAACCAAGTTTCTCTTGTGTGTTTGGGATGTTAGGCCGATATGTAGGACAGTTTCGGATGCTGTTTATCTCCTTGATGCTATTGTGGGTTATGATTACTTCGATGAGGCCACGAAGACTGCGTCAGAGTTCATACCCAAAGGCGGTTACAAGCAGTTTCTAAAAGCTAGTGGCCTCAAGGGTAAGAGGCTAGGGATGGTAATGAAGCATCCTCATCTTGATCAACACATCAAAACATTAAGGTGAATCCGTTAGAAGTTGATTTGGTCCAATCAGTTCAAACCAATTGAGAACGCAATATCTAATAAATAGCTCTGTTTTTATGGGATGAAGACAAGAAGGCGCGATCGTCATGGACAATCTAACGATACCAAACATCGAATTCATTGTGGATTTTACTAGTAGTGGTGAAGCTATAGCAGTCTTGGCCGAGTTCAAGACGTCTCTTAATGCATATCTTAAAGAGCTTGTGAAATCACCAGTCAGGTCCTTAGCAGACGTTATTGCCTTCAACAATAAATTCGCGGAAAAGGTACCGTAAGCCTTAAGATTGAATTCACCATTTGTTTTTCTCGGTATCTGAACGGAATGTAAGTCAATGAATTGCCAAAAATGACAGGAAAAGGTGAAAGAATGGGGGCAAGATGTCTTCCTTGCAGCAGAAGCCACCGTTGGAATGGGTGAGAAAGAGAATGCCGCGTTGCTAAAAATGGAAGAACTTTCGAGGAATGGAATTGAGAAGCTAATGAAGGAAAAGAAGTTAGATGCAATAGTGACGCTTGGCTCCACGTTGAGTTCTGTCCTCGCCATTGGAGGGTATCCAGGAATCAATGTCCCCGCAGGGTATGATAGGGAAGGAGTTCCGTTTGGGATAACCTTTGGAGGATTGAGATTCTCAGAGCCAAAGCTCATTGAGATTGCTTATGGCTTCGAACAAGCAACTTTGATCAGAAAGCCACCCAAATTCGAAGCTTGAGGCACTGTTAGTGAACAAAGTTTTCTGATTTGGAGAAACATATCTCTGTAATGTACATTTTATTGGGAAGCTGGAAATAAGTAAATAACTTAAATAATTATAGCTCTTAATTATCTCTAACAATTTCTAATCTACCAACAAACTGATCGAACAAATAATTGGAATCATGAAATTTGGTCGAAAAAGCATAATAAAAAACGAAAGATTTTTTTTTTGGGTTGGATTCATTTGATATGGTCAACGGCTAAATACTCGCCTATACGTGTCTATCAACGACCGCAACACCTCTTGCTCACCTATTTTTTTTTTTAATATCTCAGATGTATTTTTAATCTGGGAGTGGGATAAGAAGACAATATAATGGCGATTTTAAATTTTCAGAGGATATTAAATTTTTGTGGATAGAAAGCGCGTTACTATTCCTAGTAAAATTTATAATACGTGAATACTTAGTTAAATCCTTTATAGGGTTTATGACTTTATGTAAAGTGTGAACTATGTGATCATTACAGTAAATTCAGTAATGTAACACGAAACTATTCAAACAAAAATACTTTGTTTAGAGCATGATTATCGCGACCAAATTGAGTTTCTTAAATAAAGTTTTTTGAATTAAAAAAATGACATAATGTTAAAAAGAGTAGAAACGTTTCTTGGTAAATCATTTGAAGAAACGCCTCTTCGACAACACGTGTCGAGACCAAAATTTTTCGGTGAGAAAAAAAAAAACATATCTTCTTTCCCGACTCTTCTCACTCTCTTCTCTCAGAGTCGAAGTGCGTTGAGAAATTCTTCGTCCACCAATTCTTTCGGATTCGATTCGATTAATATTCTTTCCATAAGGAATCAAAACTCTCTCTTCTCCTTTTTTCTTTCTGATCTCGGATTTTGGGTTTCTTCTTCGATGGAAAGAGGAAAGTTCAAGTAGTTGGCCAGCAAATCCGGCCGATTGAAAGATTTGCATGGTAAGAATTTTTTAATATCTGTTGTCTATCATGTTGAATTAGAGTTTTTGTATTGAGAGTTCGAATTTTGTTGTTGATTGGAGTTGCACATAAATGGTTTAGATAGTTTGATCATTCAGTTTGATTGTTTTGCTTAGAAAAGTTGATCTTTTTAGGTTTTTTGATTGGGAACAATCAAATGACTTTAGAGTTTGATTAGAGGTATTAAAATAAAGCTTTCATATTTGAATTTTTAAAACGAAACTTGATTGAACAAGGAAGAGATGGAGGTGGTGATGTAAAAATCGAAGGAGATCGTCTCCGCGTACCCTATCGTTGTCGTTAGGTTTTAATCTTTGAACTTTTCCGTTTTTTTTTCTCGCATATGGGATTACCTAGATTCGTCTCATTTTTTCTTTCTAATGAGCTAATTGTCAATTGCTTTTGAAGTCAAAATGCTGTTATAGATGAGGCTTTTACAAATAGAATGTCGATTTGCTCTATGTGTGTTGATTTGCGTTTTGTTCTTGTTAGATTTGAGTGATGTTACAATTCCTTTGGTTCATATCTTCCTAAAATAATATTTGCATTGGTTTGAACTTGGAGAAGAGACAGCTTGATGAATTGGTTTCATCTCGAGAAGATAAGAAATTTGAACTTGGAGATGCAGAGCCTTGTGATGTGGTTGCACTAGATCAGAAGGCTTTTGCTGGGTAAGCCTCTATCAATGGAAGCTTTAAGCCATATCTACTCATACCTTTAGGCTATAGTGAGATTGTGAGGTTATGCTGTAGATTCAAGTCTAGAGCTTTTTGATCAGTCAATGGAGGAAGCAAACTTTTTCAGGTAAAAGTTTTTGCTGTATCCCTTTGTCAATATATAGAATCTGGTTTTGGATTATTTGTGGATTAGTTATGGTTGAGAGTTATATCCAGTCTGAAAGATGGTAAATTTTTCAATTTTGTTTGATATCAACATACCGGCTCTTCTGTGTTTGTTTGAGATTGTGAAAAGGAGTGAAAACTCGAAACTCTTTGTGAACTCTACGAGATTTTGGCCATCTCCCAAAGTGTCATCTTCATCTTCGTCAACACTCGTTGCAAGGTAGACTGGCTCACAGACAAAATGAGGAGCCATGACCACACAGTCTCAGCCACTCACGGAGACATGGAACAGAACACAAGAGACATCATCATGAGAGAATTCAGGTCTGGCTCTTCGATCCCGTATCACCACCGATCTCTTGACTCGTGGTATCGATGTGCAGCAAGTATCTCTGGTCATCAACTTTGACCTCCCATCTCAGCTGGAGGATTACTTTCACCGTATCTCTTTCCCAATCATCACCACCACCAACTCTTTCGAACATATGTCTCATTTGACTATTTTTTTTTTATCTCATGCTATATTTATTTCTTTTCTTGTATGATTCACATATCTTTTGTAGTTAGCATCATTTTAAGATTTTATGAAATATAGAACTAAAAATATTGATCTGGATTTCTTCTAATGATCTTTTCTTTCAATTCTATTCTCAAATGAAAAAAAACTATTAATTTTATTTGTTAAGAACTTTGATGATCTTTTACCATTGGAGCAAATAAAACAGAAATTTCTTATGTAAGATTCTTAACATAAATTTAATGATTGAATATTAACTAAGAAACTATTAGAGGTATCTGCATTAATCATGCTCTTATAGTCATAATTCAAACATGGATCTGTGACTACCACTTGGCGTTGACCATTTCTGCTCGGCGTTACATCTTCTCTGAGTCAACACCACCACTTCTTCTCCTTCTTTCGCTCACATCATGCTCACCTCAACATTCTTTTGAAGACATCAGACTTGCTTTCAAGGAGAAAAGACTGACATCAAAGCAGCTCGTCGAGCTGTATCTCGAAGAAATCTCCAAACTCAATCCGATACTCTGCGCAGTCATCGAGACGAATCCAGATGCTTTGGTCCAAGCAGAGATCGCAGACAGAGAACGCGAGCTCACAGACGTCATCACCGAGCTTCCTGTCTTGCACGGTGTCCCTATTCTGCTCAAGGATTCCATCTCTACCAAGGACACGCTTAACACGACGGCTGGTTCGTTGGCTTTGCTTGGTTCTGTTGTGGCCCGAGACGCTGGTGTTGTCAATCGACTGAGAGAATCTGGTGCTGTCATCTTGGGAAAAGCTAGCTTAAGTGAATGGGCTCATTTTCGATCTAACACCATGCCAAGTGGTTGGAGCGCACGTGGCCTCCAAGGAAAGGTCAGTTTCTTCATTCCATCAGATTCATTGCTCTATATGGAGTCTTGTTCAAGCTAGCAACTTCACCAAAAATCTTACTAAAAATGTTGCAAACTTTACCTAAAATCTTTAGAAAATGTTTGGAGCTTTCTGTAACTTAAGACTCAATAAGAGGCATGATATTATCATTGAATGCTTGCAGAATCCGTATGTTTTATCAGCAGATCCGTGTGGCTCAAGTAGTGGTTCAGCTATATCAGTGGCCGCTAATCTTGTGGCTGTGTCAATTGGGACTGAAACTGATGGTTCCATCCTCTGTCCGGCGAGTCAGAACTCTGTGGTTGGGTTTAAACCGACCGTCGGGCTCACGAGCCGAGCCGGGGTGGTTCCTCTCTCCTTGAGACAGGACAGTGTAGGGTGAGACTTGGAGCACATTACCTTTACTAGTCTACTACTATTGATTTTTGTGCTAAGTTTCTTTCTTTATTGTGTGTTTGCACTGTAAGGCCGATATGCAGAACAGTTTCGGATGCTGTAATTCTCCTTGATGCTATCGTGGGTTATGATCCCTTAGACGAGGCCACAAAGCCTGCATCCGAGTTCATACCTAAAGGAGGTTACAAGCAGTTTCTCACAGCTAGTGGCCTGAAGGGTAAGAGATTAGGGATCGTTATGAAGCATTCTCGTCTTGAACAACACATCGAAATATTAAGGTAAAACTTTATTAATTGGATTCATTCAAATATTCAATCGAATTGACCGAGAAATCACCATCTTTATTCGATGAAGACGAGAAGGAGCGACCGTCATTGAAAACCTGTTGATACCGAACATAGAAGTCATTAGGGATTGGACTGAGAGCGGTGAAGAGATAGCACTCTTGGCTGAGTTCAAGATGTCTCTCAATGCATATCTTAAAGATCTTGTGAAATCACCGGTCCGGTCCTTAGCAGATGTTATTGCCTACAACGAGAAATTCGCTGAAAAGGTAAGTACTACGTATTAAAACGAACTCACCCTCTTCGGTTTTTGAAGAAATTTGATCACTGAATTGAGAAAAACACAGGAAAAAGTGGAAGAGTGGGGACAAGATCTCTTCCTTGCAGCAGAAGCCACCAATGGAATGAGTGAGAAAGAGATAGCAGCGTTGCAGAAAATGGAAGAACTTTCAACGAATGGAATCGAAAAGCTGATGAAAGAACAGGAGTTAGATGCAATCGTGACACTTCGTTCGAAGTTGAGCCCTGTCCTCGCCATTGGAGGGTATCCAGGAATTAATGTCCCCGCTGGATATGATAGTGAAGGAGTTCCATTCGGGATAACCTTTGGAGGATTGAGATTTTCAGAGCCAAAGCTCATTGAGATTGCTTATGGCTTCGAGCAAGCAACTTTGATCAGAAAGCCACCCAAGTTCGAAGCTTGAGGCATTTGTAGTCAACAAAGTTTCTGATTTGGAGAAACATATCTTCCTAATGTACATTTTATTTGGAGACTGAAAATAACTTACATGACTTTATCACTATAGATTGTTCAATCTTTTGTCCTTCTCTTGAAGTAAAAAGCTCAAACACTAAGCTTAGGGTAGAAATCTGAACTTATAAAAGGAGCTGAAAACTCATCAAAACAAGCCATTCTGATACGCTCTGGCGTGGCTGGAGTCTCGAGAGGGAACCAGTTGGTGAGACCCACCTCGGTTCTAGCAGCTTTGATCGCTTCCTTGATTGCAAAGAAGACTGATGATGCGAGAAAGAACGGTGGCTCACCTACTGCTTTAGATGAATGTATTGCCTTTGTATTCGGATTCCCCTGATTCAATAACATATGATCTCAGCTTCAGTTTCAAATGTGTTGGTTGCTACTAATTTTAAGCTTGTTCTTGTAGTTGCATACCTTGAGAAGAGAAACATTCAGGTGGAAGGGCATGTCATTAATGGAAGGTATTTTGTAGTTTCCTGGTCCGCAAGTCAGTAAAGTTCCCGGTCGAATCCATTTATGAGCTGCATCTCCCCATTTGAGTTCTTCTAAAGCTACCCAACCCAGTCCTTGTACAAATGCTCCTTCTATCTGCAAATAGTGATTTCAGATAAAACAATTTTCTTTTTAAAGATTGCAAAAAAGCATAGGAGGGTGAGAGAAGAACGCGCACTTGTCCAACATCAATGGCTGGGTTAAGAGAATAACCGAGGTCCAGCATTATATCAGCTGCTCTTGTGTGAAAATCACCAGTTAATGTATCTATCTCAACTTCAGCAAAGGCAGCTCCGTATGTGTAATATCTGAATGCGTTCCCTTTTCCAGATATCCAGTCAAATCCAATTTCGGGAACGATGTGAAATCCGTGAGCCGATAGGTCTATCCGTTGAAAGTAGCAGGCACTTACCAGCTACATACAGTCACAGGCATCAAAATAGGCGTACAAACTTTTCCCAGTTTACACCAAATTGCAAGAGACAAAGAATACCTCAGCGAATGTGTTGAAATTGTGCTTAGATGCAACAGGCTCCATTCTTGCTATAATCTGCTCACAGGCGTCTAAAACAGCAGCGCCGTACATATCCGAGCTCGCAGAAGCAGCAGTTGGTGACGCATTTGGAACCTATTAAGATACCGTGAAAACGATAAGAGAGCAAGAAAAATTATGTCTAATATGTCTTGGCCTAAGGTGCTTTGCTTGAAACAGAGTTCCATCTTAAATTCAAAGTGATATATACGTATGTACCTTGTCGGTGCTTGTCTCTGACACGAAAACTGAACTAAGCGGAATGTTAAAGGCAGACGCAGCAACTTGAGCGACCTTTGTATGCAATCCTTGACCCATCTCAACACCTCCATGTGTCACCAAAACAGTTCCGTCGGTGTAAACATGAACAAGAGCACCGGCCTGTAACAGCCACAGAGTGTGTAAAATCAAAATGGATGGACGTATCCAAAATTCCAAATTCTAGCCTTGCAAGCAGTGTTGAGATCTCCATGGCAGCTATATCTCAGTTAGATAACTAAGCTCGAAGGAAAATGATTACCTGATTCATGAACTTTGTAGTAAACGATATGCCAAATTTTGTGGGAACTATAGCTACACCACGCTTTTTCCACCGATTACGGCTATTAAACTCATCGGCTTCTGTACGAGCCTTTAAGAAGTTGCAGGATGCTTTCAGCTCTGTCCAGAGCTGATGCAATGTGCAGTGCTCAAGAGACTGAGAGTAATGAGTGATCGATCCTTCCTCTTGAAAGTTCATTTCCTGAAGAAAAGCAAATACACCAGAAAACATTAAAATAGGAATTTGACAAGAAGAGAAAAAATCCTACAGATATTCAACTCACTTTGATTTCTTCAGGGCTTTTATCAAGCTCTGCTGCGATTCTTTGAATCCAGTTTTCTGTTATAAGCATACCTTGGGGCCCTCCAAACCCTCGGAAAGCAGTGTTGCTGGGAAAATTAGTAAAGCAAACGTTCCCTATGACCCTTAAATGCGGAATCTCATAAACATTATCTGAGTGAAACATAGCACGTTCGAGAATAGCAAGGGAAAGATCCAAAGAGTTTCCACCATTATTGTAGATTTCAAGGTCCAACGCCAATATTTTTCCTTCATTCGTAAATCCAACCTGTAAATGGTAGCCGAAAACAATTATGAGGAATTTTCTAGTTTGTCTAACAATCTCACTCTTTCTTCTATTCTCAACTGTTCAGTCATTTCTTATTAATTGTCTGCTGACTAATGTCTTGCCTAAGAAATAACAGAGAAAGATACCTTATACTTTCCAATGAAACTATGACGATGACCGGTTATCATCATGTCCACATCTCTGTCCAGTATGAGTTTAACAGGCCGACTCAATAGGTAGGAAGGAACAGCAGCTGCAGCAGCAATGAAAGCTGATCTTGTTTCCTTACCACCAAAGCCACCGCCAATTCGTTTGGTTTTGCATACCACTTTAGACATTGGAAGACCGAGAACATGAGAAACATATTTCTGATGCTTTTGAGGAGCCTGCATATAGATCACAACCACCAATGTTGCTTAAGCAGAGACAATATTATCATTCAATATCTTAATCTAGCTGCTGCCTATTAGTTTTCTGTTACAGAGAGCTTATAGTCGTAGAAAGTATGACTGAAAGTTCCACTATGACAGTACGATATTCTAAGTGATGTTAATACTAAATACGTACTTGAGTGGATGAGATCATATGAACTTCGTTTCCTCCATCCATTGTCCAAACCAAACTACCATGAGGTTCCAAGTAAAAGTGTTCTTGACCACCGATTTGAACCTCTCCGTCTATTATCCTGTCACACTCACCAGATTGAAAGCATAGCTCTACATCTCCTTTACTTAGCCTTTTCTCTGTGTTTGGATGGAAACTTTTAGCATCAATAGCCTCCTTGATTGATAATATTGCTGGTAGTTCCTCATACTTAACGTCAACTTTTCCTGCAGCAGTTTTTGCATTTTCATGTGTATCCGCGACAACCACACCAATGACCTGAAATACCAGATGTGATTTAATGAATTGATTGGTAAAGAAAGAAATACACATACTAACAAAGTAACTGGTGCAATATGAAACTCTCATTTACTTTCTCGAAGACACAGAGAAGCTAAAGGTTCCCATGGATAGAAAAAATGTCCCAGAACAGTTTTTCTACTAATACTTCCTCGAAGACACAGAGTAACTAAAGGTTCCCATTGAGTCTCCATGTAAAATCTCAGAAAGAAAGCCAAGATTCAGGTTTCAAATTTTCTTACTTGTCCTACACACGTGACTACGTCCGTAGCAAATAATTCTTCGTCGGCAACAACAGGTCCGATCATATTATCCCCAGGAATATCTTTGGCAAGAAACAGACCAACAAAACCAGGCGAAGATTTGGCTGCCGAATCATCAATAGAAAGGATGCGAGCATGTGGCACTTTGCTTAGCACTAAGGCAGCATGCAAGGTATTAGGTGGCACTGGGGTATCATCAGTATATTCTGCTTCCCCTGTGACCTACATGAAAGTATAATTATTTTCTACTCACCATCTACAACAAATTACACCAAGAGTCTTTCTTCTGAAAAACAATTTACATGGCGATGAACAATGGCAATTGACCTACCATTATCAAAATGGAGAAACAATTTGAGCACAGGGGATAGAGAACATACCTGCATTCTCGCTGAAAGATGGACCTCCGGCGAACCAACAGATGTTCCCTGTTTTACTGTCTCATAGTCTTGTTTTCCAATTCTAGATAACCGAGAAACAGGTTGCACAGCTGATATATGGGAGGGTGGGAAGGTCTCTATACTGGGGTTTAATTTATGTACATGATGAGAAACCCCTAAGAAAAATTTAAAGAAGAAGCTCAGAGTTAGAGATTTCCGAAACTCCACCATTCCACCAGGAGCATCTTCCTTAATTAAGACATCGCTCTGTATGACCTTAAGCGCTTCTTCCAGAAGACCTTTATTCCATTTCTTTCCAATTAAAAATTCCTCAGTCTTTCTCGCACGCAACGAAAGAGGAGCCACACCACCATAAGCAATTGATGCATCACAAACAAACAATTCTTGACCTCTCTCTTCCAGAAACACACGCATTCCACCATTAACAATAGCTATGTCATCATCCCTGCGATGAGCCTGCTTAAATTCTTTCACGTACTCAAGGGGCCTTGTCCATGGAAGGAAAACCGACAGCAAGATCTCATTGCTTCCCATATCTACCTTACGATAACCAAGGAAGAAATCTTCTGCAGGTATGGACCTAACTTCTCCATTGCAGTTGATTATCCGAAACTCTGCTCTTGAAGCCATCCAAAGAGGATTCAAATCAGATATTGGACTAGCTGTACAGATGTTTCCACCGATGCAAGCAACATTTCTTATCTGTGTCCCAGCAAACCACTTCAGCTGTTCAATAAAAGCCTTACATGCTGATGTTTCATGCACAGGACGCTCCTTTACAACCCTCCTGAATAACCTTAAGAGTTCTGAGAGTTTCAAAGCCGAACCAAACTCTACTCCATTGTCATCGATATTCAATGCGTTGAGTTCTGGGACTTGAGCAACAGAGATAAGCACCTGATACTGTAACCTCTTCAGCCTCATTTCGATTCCCACCTCCGTATTCCCTACCAGTAGCTTAGCATCTGGATAGTTTGCTTTGAGCTGAAGCAAGTTCTGAAGGCTTACCGGTCTAAACCAGGTAATCCCCCCATTTCCCCTTAACTTTAAAGGAGATAGTTTCCTCAGCAAAAGCTCAGGGGGGAAAATAAGCTCCTTTTCTGTATACTTAGCCCCATCTATATCGCTGAAAGAGATGGATTGGATTCTATCTTCGTTACATTTGGCCGCTTCATTTGTTGTCTTTGATCCACAAGAACAAGGTTTGCCAGTAGATGGGCAGATAGTTGAACCATCTTCAACGCTAAGTGAAGATACACCACTGTAGAGAGCATCATTAGATTTTGCAAAAACCCGAAACGCATCAACGATGGGTCTATAACCAGTACAACGACATAAATTCCCTGCAAGGCATTCTTCAATCTCCTCTTCACATGGAGAGTTTTTACTTGACCTCAATAAAGCGTACATGGACATGATAAACCCGGGAGTACAAAACCCACACTGGGAACCATGAGAGGATGCCAATGATTCCTGAGAGATTTAAAGATGACAATATGTTTAAGCAGTGACATAGATTCTCCAGAAATGAGAAGTTAGTAAGAAAGTTACCTGAAGTGGGTGCAAGCCAAGTTTGCGATGTCCAACTCCCTCAATGGATATAACATGCATCCCTTCTACAGAATAGAGAGGTGCTAAGCAAGCGTTGACAGCATAGTGCCTGCAATAAGATTTTCCGGTAGGAAGAGTATCGGAGAAAGAATCAATAAGGAGGCCTAAACTTAAGCAAAGAAAAGCCAACATATCAGAGGAAAAAATACGCACACGCATGTCTTTGACTTCATGTCATAATTAGAGACCATCACCGTGCAAGCCCCACAACCACCTTCGCCGCATCCCAGCTTTGTCCCGGTCAGTCCTATATCTAAAGAAAACAAGAAACGCTTTTCCAAAGTAAGAAAAGACTCCATGATCGTTTATAACAAGTTATTTCTGCGAGCCAAGTTAGGATTTTCAAAACGAATCTCGCACTTGGATGCATACCAAATCATCGTCAAATTAAGACACACATAAGGGAAGGATCAAACGTATAATCTGTTCGTGAAAATCCGGAATCCATAATAAGTCAGCTAATTAACAAAAACAAGCAACTGCATCTGTGGGAATATTCCATTGATCAAGATACATCAAAACGGATCTAAAATTGAACCTTTTTGAGCACAAAGTTCACGACTTTCAATCAATCATCTCCTACCTAACACCATAATTAAATCCGACATACAAGAAAATAAAGAGCAAAAAAAAAAAAAAAAAGTTATGTAGTAAGTTACGAACCTCTGAGGTATTCGAGAAGCGTCATATGAGCCAAACCATCTGGCAACACTCTACGAACGCCATTAACGTAGAGTATGGCCTCCATAAACTCGCCTCCGATCTCTCCGTCGTTCTTCAGTGAACCCATATCTCCAATGAAATCTGTTGTTTTCGTATTCCGCGATTTGGATCGTGTTAGTTACGAAAGAAGGCGAAGCTGATGACGCCAAGTCAAGCTCAAGTTGATCACTCGTTTCTTTTCTATATAAATAAAAATCATTTCATTACGAAACACGCATCTGCCGAACCCAACACATCTTCATCTTCGATGTACGAACTGTCATTTAATAACATTGTCTTTCTCTGAGAAATTAATTTAATATTAATATTATTATTTCTATTGGTCCGTTTTTTTTAAAAAAGCCCACTGAATAAAAGCCCACTGAATAAAAGCCCAAATTATAATCAGACAACAAAAGAGTCTTTCTTCTTCTTCTTCAACCTCGCGCCGCTCTATTGAAGCTCCTCCTCCTCCTCCCCCTCCCTAGTAGGTTTCTTCTTCTTCAACCTCGCGCCGATATTAGTTTCGATTAACGCATTCACGCTTAACGGAAAGTTCTTACCTTTTTCTTTTCTTCGAAGGTTTGTTGTCAGTTTTAAACTCGAACTGAACCTTTCTCTGAGCGGTGGAAACTTACTTCTGAGTCCATGGGTAAGGCGAAAGGGAAACCTGTGGATGATGTGAGACCGGAAGTGGAAGAAGTTGAGAAAGTAGAGGAAGTTGAAGAACAGAGAGACAGTGGAGAAAAAGAAGAAGCAGAAGTAGAAGAAGAAGAGCCAGATAAGAGCTTCGAGGAGCTAGGGCTTGACCCTCGTCTCATTCGTGCACTAAGTAAAAAGGGTATAGAGAAACCCACTCCTATTCAGCAAACAGCCATTCCTTACATCTTGGTAATGATAAAAGTCTCTGCCTTTTTAAAAAAAAATTCATGGCTTTGTTTAGAGTCTTCTAGTTGATTTTCTCGTCTCTGTTCTTCTTCTAGGAAGGAAAGGATGTGGTTGCTAGGGCTAAGACTGGCTCGGGGAAGACTTTGGCCTACCTTCTGCCATTGCTTCAGAAGCTATTTTCAGATTCTGGGAGGAAGAAGAAGCCTGCTCCTTCTGCATTTGTTCTCGTTCCTTCTCGAGAATTATGCCAGCAGGTCTATACGGAGGTTGCTTCGCTTATCGAGTTGTGTCGTGTTCAACTTAAAGCAGTGCAGTTGACTAGTAGCATGCCTGTATCTGATATGGTTAGTGTTACATTTTTCGCCATGATATATATCATATTCCTAACGTTCGATTTTTATAACCTTTTTCTAATGATTTTCTTTGGATTTTTTCAATTGCAGCGTAACGCATTGGCTGGACTGCCTGATATTCTTGTCACCACACCTGCTTGTATTCCGAAGTGTTTCGCCGACGGAGTTTTAGATCCCGCAGCTATCAGTGACTCGCTTGAGATTTTGGTTCTTGATGAGGTATGAGAAATATTTTCCTTGGCATTTTGAGTTTCAATGATTTCAGTGGTGATGAGAAGTAACAGCAGCTTTGTGAATTCTCTAGATAATCAAGTAGTTATCTCTTTTAAGTGGAAGTTGGTTGATTATATACTCTTGGAAAGTTATGAGTATAAGCATTCAAATAATTCTTAGATCCTATCTCTTGTTTTCTTTTTATTCCTCTCATTGAGGAGATAGATGTTGATATATCTCTGTTATCAGGCCGATCTTTTGTTGTCGTATGGATATGAAGACAATCTAAGGTCGGTAACTTCAATAGTCCCAAGACGTTGCCAATGCCTTCTTATGTCTGCTACCACAAGGTAATACATCTCTGAGTAATAATACTTCTAGTTAAGCTCACCTTTTTCCGCTCAGAGGTTGTCTTGAACGGTGGAATAATGTTTGCAAAATGTCAGTTCGGACGTTGAAAAATTGAAGAAATTGATTCTGCACAACCCGGTCGTTTTGACCTTGCAAGAAGGTGCTGACAAGGAAGAGCCCGTCCCAAGTAATGTTCAGCAGTTTTGGGTACGATTCTGTCGCTTAGATTTTTTCAAATCAGTTTTGCTGGTTAAGTTTGGTTTATAAGTTCACAGTTAGGGGTCTGATTAACGATGATTCGTCTGTTCTCTTAGATTTCTTGCAGTGCTCAGGATAAACTGCTTCACATTCTTGCTCTCCTGAAGCTAGAGGTGGTTCAGAAGAAAATTCTGATATTCATCAATACTATTGACATGGGTTTCAGGTTGAAGCTATTCTTGGAAAAGGTAAGTTTTGGTTACCTATTGACATGAGCATTCTGATAAACAAAACTGTACCTATTTCTTCTTCTTTTTTTCCTCATCTCTGTATGATTAGCTGGAATCTGTGGGACAATATTAGCGAATTGATTTGTTTCTGTTTGTGCCAGTTTGGAATCAAAACAGCAATTTTAAACGGGGAGTTGCCTCAGAATTCTCGGCTTCATATCCTTGAGGTACATCACCAAGTCACACACCAGAAATAAGTTGTTCCTTGAAGTAGCTGCATCATTTCATAATTAATCACTGTATGTTTGTACAGCAATTCAATGCAGGTCTTTTTGATTATTTGATTGCAACGGATAGTAATAGCCAGGCTAAAGAAAAGGAAGAGGGTAAAGAAAAGAAAGAAGCTAAAGGTGATGGTGATAACAAGGAGAATAAAAAAAACAAAAGACGTTTCAAACCGAAGCTGGACGCTGAGTTCGGTGTAGTTAGGGGAATTGACTTCAAAAAAGTTCACACGGTAGGATTTTCTTTTTGTGATCTTTGCTGTTCTGTATCTTAAGGAAATTTCCATTTTTCTCTTTGTTTTAGATTCTTAACCTTTTCTTACAACTCTTTTTATGCACAGGTCATAAACTACGATATGCCTCAAAGTGTGACAGGATATATTCATAGAATTGGGCGTACAGGGAGAGCATATAGCAGCGGTTCTTCTGTTTCTCTTGTGAGTTTCTTGTCTTAATAATACCCTTCTGTTGGCATGATCTCTTCAAATTTGCAAGTCTAATACTCTGCTTTATTTGCCACAGGTTTCTCCTGATGAGATGGAAGGGTTTGAAGAAATCAAATCCTTCTTAGCAGGCGAAGAAGACAAGGATAGCGATATCATCACACCCTTCCCTTTTTTGACTGAAAATGCTGTCGAGTCTTTAAGATATAGAGCTGAGGTGAGTAATCTCTGTAGTAAGATTGCTTACATTATCAAATGAGGAAGTATTGACGTTTCTTCTTTGTTGCAGGATGTCGCAAAGAGTGTTACAAAGATTGCGATTCGAGAATCTCGAGCTCAGGATTTAAGAAATGAGATAATCAACTCCGAAAAGTAAGCAAGAATGACTCCTTTTAAAGGTGTATGTTGTTTGTTCTGTGGTTTTTTTTTCTGTCTTCTTAATTTCACCATTTTTTTTCAGGTTAAAGTCTCATTTTGAAGCTAATCCAAGAGACTTAGATCTATTGAAACATGACAAACTTCTGAGTAAGACTGCACCTGCACCACATCTAAGGGACATCCCTGAGTATCTAGTGGACCCAAAGACTCAAGAAGCAAGCAAGATGGTGAAGCTAGCCAGAGCCGCAATGGGCAACAGTAGGAGATCCGGTGGAGGCGGTGGTCGCAACAACACAAAGAAGAAACGATCCAGAAAAGGCGGCGACCCACTCAAAACCTTCAACGCCAATGTAAAACATAGCTGCCTTCCTCTCTCTTTCTTTCCTTTTGCGTAATTCGTATTAACTTCTTTTTCCCTCTTGTTTGCTTTATTCAATCAACAAGGGATCTAAGAGAGGACACGGTGGCGGCGTTGGCCAGAAGAAAGATGGTAAAGGATCTAGCGATGGCTCGACCGAACACAAGAAACAGAAGACAGTGTAAGATTATATCGTTTTTGCTCACGTGTAATCAAATTTTGACTAGTTGTGATCACACAAAAGGAAGGAGACAAGAGCCAACAATCTTCAGCTCTATTCGTGTAGCATCAGTAACACAGATTTTTTTCGAGCATATTATTTAGCTTTTTGGGTTATTTTCCGGATAAAATTTTTGTAAGCTTATTATGACGATGCTCATCAACCATATGATATAACCTCTCATGATGCTTAGACATGTGATATTAATTTGCAAGTGCCAAAACTTTGTAGGGTAGGAAACATTCTAGTCCACTTGCGTCTCTAATCTTAATTTTGTTGGTTACGACGGCAATATTCTTTCACTTTTCTTGTACGGATAATTACCGTTGCCACAAGTGTCGTCGATCGGCCAAATCAGAAAACGATATTTACGGAATAATATTAGTTGCACTTGTATATACTGAATACTGATGCAATCATCATTATCCTAAAGATCTATAGGTAACAACATCATAAAACTGCATGAATTAAAAACAAATCAATGAAACCATCCACATTAAATCAGACATATTTGTTCACGGATTAATGAAATCCTAAATCTTCAAATAATTTAAAATGGATACTACCATAATCCCATGATTAAACTATAATGAGTTGGCCGACAAAAAAAAGACTATAATGAATTGATTTCTAATTGCCAAAGGTATAAGAACAAATAGATGATAGAAAAAGAAATTAAAAAGAAAATCCAAACTTCGAAGGAACGTCATAAATAGATTGAAAAACTAACTTCAAGTATATCAAATGTATTTTAAAGTTAATTATAATGAGATAAAGAAAAAGTTAACAACCAAACAAATATTCGATAGACCAATTGGGTTCTGAGATAAATACATAATTTACTCATCGCACAATCGCTTTATTAACAACTCGTGTTAATTAATCATGACCTTAATTCTCCATTGTTGGTAAATTTCAATTAGACAGCCAATCAATTACGTTAAGAAGTCAAACTCCAACTAATCCACAACAAATAATTTTCTTTTGACGTGATGTCCCACACGTTAAGACAAACACTCCACGATACTCTGAGATATTATATAAGTGAAAGAACCTTAACACAAAGTTTGTCAAACTCAACCACAAGCAAAAACCTTATCTTCTTCTTCTTCCTCTTCTTTTTCTTCATCAATCCTCTCATAACCATGCTCTCTTTTATCTCTAACCAGATCGACCGGCAGCAAGACGTCTCTAAAGAGGAAGAAACCCTAAACGATCTCGAACAATCCGAAGGTTCACATTTTCCTGGCGATGACTACCGTCCGTCCGACCGGAAAAACTGGATGGGCGATCTCCCGGTGGAGAAACTAACTCTTAGCAAGATCGTGTGGCCAGGAACGCACGACTCAGCCACCAACGACATCGGAATTCCTTTGGTCTCTCGCCCCTTAGCTGAATGCCAAACGCTCTCCATCTACGACCAGCTCGTCCTCGGTACGCGTGTCCTCGATATCCGTGTTCAAGAGGATCGCCATATCTGCCACGGGATTCTGACGTCGTACAACGTCGACGTCGTCATTGATGACGTCATCAGGTTCTTGTCGGAGACACACTCGGAGATTATAATCCTGGAGATAAGGACTGAGTACGGACATAAAGACCCTCCGGAATTCGAGACCTACTTGGCTGACAAGTTAGGTCAATTTTTGGTACAACAAGACGATAACTTGTTCAACAAGACGGTGTCCGAGATCTTGCCAAAAAGGGTTATCTGCATCTGGAAACCGAGAGAGTCTCCGAAACCGAGCCGTGGTGGACTTCTATGGAACTCAGATTATCTAAAAGATAATTGGATTGATACGGACCTGCCATGGACGAAGTTTCAGAGCAACTTGAAGCATCTGAGCGAACAGCAACCGATATCTTCTAGACGCTTTTTTTACCGTGTTGAGAATACCGTTACGCCGCAAGCAGATAATCCGATTGTGTGGGTTAAACCGGTGACTGATCGGATCCGTAAACACGCAAGGCTCTTCATATCTCAGTGTGTTTCCAAGGGATGTGGAGATAAGTTGCAGATTCTGTCCACGGATCTCATCGAAGGAGATTTCGTCGATGCCTGCGTCGGACTCACTCACGCAAGAGTTGAAGGGAAAGTCTGATAGAATGCTGGAGATATGGTTGATTTCCAGCATTGGAACCAACATTCGTTTCTTTTGGGGTTACGTGTTACGTACGATTTAGGCTTATTTATGAAAGTGTTATAGTGTGTATCCTTTCTATTTTTCGTATGTCTTCTTCATATGTTAAATTTGTATATAGAAAACTCTTTGGGATGCAAAGACGAGACAGCTGAGCTCCTGCCCAAGACAATTCTGTTAATTTGCATCTGAAAATAAAAGCAACGGACATAGAAACGGAGAAAAAGTGATGACAAGCTTAACAGATTAATATAAGGTTTCGGGCCAGAAAGATGAACTTAGATAAAGTCAAGTCTCAGACAACAAAAAAATTCAGGTTTTGGGCCAGAAGGAAGAACTTAGACAAAGCCCAAGTCTCAGACAACAAAAATTTCAGAGCTTCATATGGAACATATGTTACATATCTTAGCATAGATTTTTGAATCTTAATTCGATGTTTTTACCCCCAACTTTGGTGGATTTAACAGCTCAAACACTAAGCTTAGGGCAGAAATCTGAACTTGCAAAAGGAGCTGTAAACTCGTCAACACATGCCATTCTAATACGTTCTGGTGTGGCTGGAGTCTCCAAAGGGAACCAGTTGGTAAGACCCACCTCACTTCTAGCCGCTTTAATGGCTTCCTTAATCGCAAAGAACACCGATGATGCAAGAAAAAATGGTGGCTCACCCACTGCTTTAGATGAAAGTATTGCCTTTGCATTCGGATTCCCCTGTATCAATTCTCGGGTTCAGTTTCAAATGGGTTGGCTGCTTACCAATTGAAATCTCGTTTTTGTAAGTTGCATACCTTGAGAAGAGAAACATTGAGGTGGAACGGCATGTCGTTTATGGAAGGTATCTTGTAGTTTCCAGGTCCGCAAGTAAGTAAAGTTCCCGGTTTAATCCATGTATGAGCTGCATCTCCCCATTTGAGTTCTTCTAAAGCTACCCAACCCAGTCCTTGCATAAACGCTCCTTCTATCTGCAAATAGTGATTTCAGATACACCACTGTTCTTTTTTAAGAAAAGAAAAATGAAGCAGGTTGAGAGTGTTAAGCCAAACACTCCGACTGCATCAGAAGCTCTGCAAAACGGTGAAGCTTCGGGCTCAACTCAAAATGGTTTTGGAAACAGGCCTCTGCAATCAGAACAGTTGGGCTCTATACTCGGGAAGC